>VWYI01004026.1:0-74544 GCA_013399455.1 Anthoscopus minutus | reverse complement strand
CAGTGTATTTGAGAAAAAGACACTGAATTTCACTGCAGCTCCCTTTAACATTCATAGAAATTCAAATCTGTGATATTTCAAGCATCAGGGAAAGTGGCCACTTTCTAGGAGCCAGGTTTACCAAATTTCTAGAGGTTCTGGAAGTCTCTTTTGTGACTTTAGTAGTGTCGCTGTATTTTAAAACTGCATTGTATGGCTTTATCAGAGAGCTTTGGAAAGATACAGGAATGTGTGGGTTTGATCTATGTGGTAGAAATGGCATGAGGGTGACAGCCAGAAAGTGTAGGAGCTAGGGAAGTTACAACCATCTCTCACTTAGCAGGCTGCACTGCTTTCGCAGTCCTACGTAATCCAAAGGAGAGGCATTTTAGGAAGACCTGAATTTGAAAACATCAAACAATAACTCCGTATCTTGAAGTGCACAATGAGATTCTTTCAGCTCTGCACTGGGTGTTTTTAAAAAATTGGAAGGCAAAGCATATCTCTGCAAATAAAAGCCACCCACCTGCTGATGAGACAAAAATAAAGTGAACAGGCTCAGTTGGTGGATCTAAAATCTACTGCGCCACAGCCAATGAATGAACGGATATTTAACACTATTCCTTTTTCACAGAGAACTCTGGTTGTTTCATTTGTCTATTCTAATGTCAGCACCACCAGATTAATGCTGAATACCCTGAGCACGGAATGTGTAAGAGATAAGAATGACTGGCTCATTAGGGTTTTTTGCCCCACAATGAAAGTATGAACAGCTGATGGAAGAAGCCTTTTTGGCCTAATGAGTAGCAAGGTAGAATCCAAGTATTTCAGGGTCTTGAAAATCTACTAAATTCCCAGATTACAGAGTCACAGAATGGATTATATTGTGGGTCATCTAGTCCAACCTCAGTACATCTACTTCTTGCTTTTCTACAGCTGTCAGAAGTATAATACAATTCCCTACCAATGGCCAGGGCATAGGGGATCAGTGAATGGTTCATTTGGCCACCATCCATGCTGGTATTAGCTTGAATAAAGGAAAGACACATATCTTCTACCTCCTATTACTTTGTTAATTGGAGAACTGACTGTAAGGGAAACACGTCATGTACAGTTTAGAATAGCCTGCCCATATGGGAAGATTTCACAAACCCCAAAGCAAGTTAAGGATAAAAACACAGTGCTTGGCTAACACAGCAATTATTTAAAATTTCTTTTTAACATCACCACTTCAACATTGTATTTTTGAAGTCGGGGAATTCTGTCATCTTAATTTTATAGATACAGAAAAGAGTAGTGAACCATAATTTGTGGAACTGTACTGGCCCCTTGATTGCCCCAGTCTAAGTGAAGCACCTGGCTGGAGTGCCCACAGCTTCTTTCTCCTTCAGGCCATCTAAGGCTCCTTCCCATCAAAACAAAGGATTAGAAAAGGAAAGAGAAGGTAGTCATGCTCCCCTTGTTGTCTCAGTAGGAGCTTGAATGTCCTCCCAGACTGTCAGTAGATACAGCATGGATACAGCAACTAAGGCTGTTCTGTCCTAGTAAATCTGAATGTGCACAGATGCAGTAATGTTAATAAACTGCATGCAAGTTCACTGGCATAAGGCTTGGCCTGATAAAACAGGCATTTAAATTCCAAGCCATGGATGATCCAGGGGTCATTCATAAGTAGAAGGCAGCATGAAGCTAGACTATTTTGGGAATTACAAATGGTTTACTACCACAGATATGATTCCATGCCAGGTGGCTTTACTGCCTGAAAATGCTGCAAGGTACATTTGATTTACTAGTACAGTCATAACTTGCTGGAGATCACCCAGATAGTCTATGGCAGAGCTGTGACTACAGCCCAAGTTGCCTGAGTCCTGGTCTGGCTCATAATCACTCAGCCACATTTCCAGTACCAGTGCTTCTCTTGTTCAGCACAAGCTTTTCAATTTGCACAGCAGAAAGTTACTTGGACCAACAGCTGTCAGTTTGAGTGAGTATGTGCTCCCACAGCTTGCTTAGTAGTATACGTAAACTTCTCAGCTCATAGATTCCAAAAGCTGTGAAAATCTAGTATTCTTCAACATACACTTAGCCTTCACAATATAAACATCAGGTTTCCTCATCATATGTTTCCTCAATACTACAGCCAAAACCATGGTCAAGCTTAAATCAGGAATCCTTGAGTCTCAAGACAGTTACTCAAGCTCTTACAAGGTTCTTATAAATGCAGGCTTTTGGTCTTAAATTCAGAACAGAGACCTGCCAAATGATCCTTGGTATGGATCTGTATGGAAACATATTGCAGGCTCTTCTTGGCTAGCACATGACGGTACATTCACTAAAGAATATCATGCCACATGAGTGTAACATGAAAATAAAAGAGGATGGACAGCGAAAGACTGCCTCCCTTTGCCTGGAAAAGTGCAATTTTATGGCAGCAGAAAACCAATCAGCCAATATCCCCCTTTAGTTCTCTGCTATTGGACAATTCAAATGAACAGAGCACGATTACTACTACAAGACAAGGGCATTTTGGGACATAAAATCTTTTTAAGGTTGTTCCTGCCTTTCAGTCAGCTCTTACAGCCAGATGAGGCCTTGAACCATAAATCTCAGTTCTCTCAAATTCTGAGAATCTGACCAAGTGTTTTTATTTGGTATAACTGGACGTAGAATCCCAGAATTATTTAGTTTAAAAAAGACCTCTTAAGATCATTGAGTCAACTGTTAACCCAGCACTGCCAAGCACACCACTAAATCATGTCCCTAAATACCACATCTTCACATGCAGGGATAGAGACTCACCCACTTCCCTGGGCAGCAGTTTCCAGGGCTTGACCACCATTTCCATGATGGAATTTTCCCCAACATCCAATCTAAATCTCACCTGGTGCAATTTGGGGTCATTTCCTCTTGAAATACAAGTTGTTACTTGAGAGAAGAGATTGTCACTGATCTCTTCAATTAATTATTTCAATCAACTCTATCTTGTAAGTCAAGTTCTTCACTCTAGAAGACACTTAGATTCCTTCTCTAATGAATCTTTCCACCCTAGAGAACAGCCTCTGTATGTCTGAGTGTGCATGCTCGCCTTTTAACCGGTAAATAAACTGAAGTTCACATTGTGTGTTCTAGGATACTTGGTAACTTGTAACTTCTAACAAATACTTCTTTATAACTGCAAAAGACTGTGTAGTCCTAGTGACTACAGCTACATGTCAGATAAGCTACGATCAAATATGAATAAATATAATAAACCACCTTTTAAAATATGTCAGTATTGAAAGCAACCTTTATGTAACCCATAGAGAAGCAGGTGGGGACTACTTAGGTGAAAGGACCAAATTACTGAGTGAAAAGAAGAACAATCAAACAAAAAAGGGCTATAAAAGCAACTTTCCTTCATATATTACCTGTACATGCATGCAACACATAGTGTTGCAAATTACATATTTCCTTTTGTAGAGTTTCTGAGCTGTTGAAAATTTTTCTACTCTCAAAGCTGAATTTAAGTAAAACTGTTAGTAAGCTATGCAGAAGAGCCAAGCAGTTCTGAAGATCTACCTAGCTGACAGTACATCCTTATACCAAAGCTTAACTAACCCTTGGGAAGAACCCTGGGACACTTCTGTGATAATATTTGAACAGTGATGACATAAGAGAGTGACACAAACTTTAATGCTCTTTGCACTCATTCTCTTAAAACCTCATTTAGCCCAATTACACATCTGTAATGTCTGAACAGTATGAAAATTGCTGTTTATCCAGTCACTTTCAAATAATTTGGTGTGAAGAGTATTTTGAGCACTGGCCAAGGAGATGCCTGGTGTTGCTGAAATGTTTTGTTATGCATCAAACACAGATCAAGGCCTCTTAAAAGTTTATAGAGGTTTGGATGCAGCAACTCAGTTGTGCATCTACTGACCACTGGATAGAAATGCTGTACTCTAATGCAGGAAGCCTTATGTATGCACAGCCAGAAGTTCAATTTTCTGTGCACCATTGGTAATTTTAATATAATCTATAACATGGATGGGAGACAGAAGCAGTATTGCAATGATCTCTTTGATGAGCAGAGAGTTCACTTTCCAACTAAGGAGCTGAAGAACAGAGAAGGGATCAGCTGTTTGCAGGACTGATCGTGTCTTCTCTTAAAGCATACCAAATCCAAAAGGTCGTGGTAGTCTCAAGACAATTTCTTAGACTGCAGCAAATTCAAGTTCAACAGGAATGTTCAAAAACCCCTAGTTTGTGAATGGGTAATGGAAGCTGAAGATCTGGCTCCTTAAAGATAAAGGATGTTTCATATTGCTTTCCTAATTGTTCTAGGGGAAGAAAGCTGCAGTATGCTCTATTCAACCTTGGGACTAATGGGAGGCATGAAGGAGCCTTGTTAACAAACAAGAGGCTTTGGTGCTTTGTAAATGGAGAAATTCTGCCTACAAAGCTGAGTTTTATACTGAGTTGGTTATTTTAATCTTACACAGTGTGGGATGAACAGTGAGACCACTAAAAATACTAAAAGTACACAAGTATTGTTTTTCCCTTCACATTCTGAATTATTTTTTTTAAAGACAAACCCCAAAAAAATTTCCCCAGAAAAGGTTTTCCATCACAGCAGGAATAAGAAGGGGCAAAGGAGTTTGGTAAGGTGACAGCAAATCATCTGCAAAGCACTATTTTCCATCCGCTCTTACATTAAAACTTTTCTGTAGGTGCTTGTAGGCCAAGAGGGAGACTGTTCAAAGAGATATTTAAAACTTCCCCTTCCCCAGGAAACTGCAAAAACGTAGAATTTTTGACAGAGGAAGGCTACTCAAAAGATTCTTTCTGCCCAGGCTTTCTGCCCAGGTTTAGCTTTACTAGCATTTCAGTTGCTTTTGGGGCTGAAACTCCATGGCTAACTTTGTCCACTAATCTTTCCCACTAGCAAAAAAGCAATGTATCTCACAAATTCCATATGGCAATACAATTCCACCAAGAAATGTATTTTTTCCCCATTACGACCTAATTTCCAAAATCCTTGAAGCAATTTTCAGCCTGATAGTGGCAGATGCTGCACATTAGACAACCGTGTTTTCAAGTCAGGATTTTACCTGGATCATAGTATTTATGCTGTTCTCTAGTTGCCTGTGCAATATCCATCATCATGTTATTCAAGCACTCTTGATATCACTGGGTTGGTATAAACAGGACTGATCACACTCATTACAGATTTTAAAACACCATCACATGTTTTTGCAGAATGTGCCAAAACAAAGCTAGCAATGGTTCTTTCTCTAAGTCTCAAAATACAGTAGTTTAGCAGTACTAGGTTAGAATATAGCAAGTAATCTTGCCAGAAAATGGCAGACCTCTAGTAATCATGAAATGGGTTATTTCCATTGAGTACAGCTCTTCTAAGGATCTTCTACAGATAGTGACAGAAGGAGAAAGCCTCATTAACTGTGATGTTATCTACAGCATTTAGTCTTTCTGAGCTGGCAGATTGGGGTCTGGAGACATCATCAATCCACAACTGAGTCGTGGATAGAGGTGTAACTAACCTATGTCCAGGTGTGACAAGGATATGCCACACCTGTACTGGGTCCCTTTCCTCTTGCTGGTTTACAAGGCAGGAATTTGATTGTGGCCTTAGCCACAAATCATGTGAGGGGGGCAGCCTTTGCCTCAAACTACCCAGAACATGTATGATCCCTGGTTCTCTGGAGAGCTTTCTCAGGCTCTCAGGTGCCGAGGTGCCTTTTAAGCTGATGACACACCTACTGAACAGCAGATCAGAGCCAACAGCATGGACAACACCTGGAATGAGAGGGCAAGCAGGAAAGAAAAGTAGTTCTGTTCCAAAATGAGGACATGAGTCCCACTATACCAACATGGGTGTCCCCACTTTGATGCACCACCAGCCACCATATGTGAAAAACTTAATGCTGAGAGGGAGGATGGTGAGGAGGCTCATCAGACTCATCTGTCCCCCTCCCAAGCACCATCCCTGCTGCTGTTTATGCCTCCCAACCCCAGGGACCAAAGTACCTATTTAGACTCATCCTCCTCCAGCTGCAGATGTTTCCCCTGAGAGGCTCATTAGACCTTGCTGCCTGACGGCAGGCAGCCAGAGAACCAGGCGGCCACCTTCTTTTGCCATGCCAGTATTATTTCTGAGGGGTTAGACTTCTGAGAAGCTTTTAAATTCCCTGTTTCCCAAACACAAGGAGGGCTACATAAAACCCTCTCTGCACAGATGGATTGAAGAAAGGCATTACACTTGGTACTTTCTCTGCAGGAGTTCATTACCAGAGGAAAAAGAGAAGTGTGATCCCCTTGGTGTCTCTGTCAACAAGATTAGAAAAGCAATTTCAACCCCTCCCATCCCAGGATCACAAGCATTTCACTTGCATGACTCCAACACACTCCAAAGCCATCATGTAACAGTGTGACAATACTGGAGATGGGGAGGCGAAGCTGGTGTCCATTAGACCTCAAAAGAGGCAGAGAAAAAATGGAAGCTGGAAAGACTAGTTTAAACTTTATTGCTCCTACTCTTCCTGCTTCCAACTCACTTTGCATCTCTCAATGCAATAGTATATTAATTTTCAAACTTCAAATCTATTTTATAACTGTAGTTAGGCTTTATTGACCTGCTTGGATTTTTGGACACAGAATATAAAGAAAGGAAAATTTCTGGCAGAAAAGATATCAATATTTTAGGAAGAAATCTGAAGGGAAAGACTTCAACAGACACTTTAAGATGCAACTTAAAATAGTGAACCTATCCCTACTCAGTCCTACTTTTTCCTGCTTATACACAGACGTCGAGATTTTCTGCTGCAGGCACTTCCTTGTGTGTCTGCTTCCATGTGGTAGAGGATAGATACCTTTGTTAGCTATGGAAAAAGTAACTTTCCACCCTGTATTTAAAGGAGGCTTCAAGAACACAGGGACTGTTCTCTGTACCTTCTTCATTGTTACCAGTATGTTTAATTTGGCTCCTGTTAGATATGTGCTCTTCCTTTCTAGACCATGAGGAGAGACAGGGAATTGGTAAGGTAGTTGACATTTAAGGGGAGCTTCTCTGTGATGAATTAAAAGGCCACAATAAAAAAAAAAAGTGTATATGTGTATATATATAATTATACAGTAGCAGTTTTCTAATGTGCCATTTTCAATTGAAGCTTTATTTATAGAGCAGCCAGTTCAGAGAAGTATGGGAGTCACAGCAGCACATTCAATTGCAGGAAGAGCACTGGCCCTGTGGTTGAGATAAGTGACAAGAAGAGCTGGATGTTAGGCTGAGAAACAAGATGACCTCGGGCAAGCCATTATACTTCTCTCTGCCTCACTTTCCCATTCTTTTATGCTGAAACTTTAAACAATTACCTGGCCTGACAAGTTCAATCAGAACATAAAGAGCCCCGAAGTGGAGATGCACTCAGCTGATCCTCACACAACCAGGAGCACTGCTGGGAACAGGCAAGAGGGAGGTAGCAAGATTCAGTAGCAGCCTGTCTTCCACTGCAGACACTGGATATTCTTGGGAATTGTATTGACCATGTGCTTAGACACACAGCTTGCTTATGCTCCCATTGGATCTAACTATGATGACATGGAACGGCTAACTGCAGATAGGTGTAAAAAACTGAAAGATCTCAGTGCCAAAATGAGGACATCAGAAAGAGAGAATCATGGCAACCACTATTTAAATTAGAGAAGTTGCAGTTCAGAGGCATATGGTGGGGAAAAAAAGTAGTTTGAGAATCCAAGGTCTTTTTGGATGGGTTGAGTGCAAGACCACACCATACTGGCTAGCTGTGCTGTGCTGAATGCTATTAATAAGGGAGATTATATTAAAAGTGCCCTTCACCTTCTGCTGTATGTTATCTGGGCAACACAAACAGAGGAAGAGTACAAACACCACCAGAGCAGCACTCATGCACATGCACAGTTCTGCAGCACATACAGCAAATATGACACATCAATCAGGGGTTCAAGGGAGTTTTGGGGACAGAGTGCAGGCAGGAGATTGAGAGCTTGTAGAAAAAAGCACTTTACCTGGACCAGAGAAGACATGCATACTTCAGAGAATCCTTCCTGCCCCCCTGGAAAATGTGCTATTGACATTACTTATTCTCTTTGAAGCAGTCACCAGCTTTCTTTGAAGGACAATGGTACCACAAGGGAATGTGGTCTGGTTGGTGGCAGCTGTTTGTCCCCTGAGGGTGCAAAAGGTCCTAGTATCATAGAATTATAGAATATATTGAGTTGGAAGAGACCTATCAGGATCACAGAAGTCCAATTCTTGGCCCTGGACAGGACACCCTAGGAGTTAGACCATGTGCCTGAGAGTGTTGTCCAAGTGCTTCTTCAACCCTGTCAGGCTTGGTACTGTACCCACTTCCCTGGGGAGCCCAAAAACCCTCTGGGGGAACAAACCTTTTCCCAATATCCAACCTAAACCTTCCCTGACACAGCTTCATACCATGTCCTCAAGTATTTTAACTGGTCATGGGAGTGAAGAGATCATACCTGTCTCTACTCTTGTCCTCACTATAGAGGAAATTGTAACTGCAGTGAGGTCTCCCCTCAGTGTCCTCTTGTCCAGGCTGAACAGACCAAGTGACCTCAGCCACTCCTCACAAGGCTTCCCCTCCAGACCCCTCACCATCCTTGTGGCCCTCCTTTGGACACTCTCTAATAGCCTAATGTCTTTCTTATATTGTAGCATCCAAAACTGCACACAGTGTTCACGGTGGAGCTGCCCCAGCTCAGAGCATATTGGGACAGTCCCCTCCCATGCCTAGCTGTGATGCTGTGCTGATGTCTCCTAGGGAACAATTAGCACTCCTGGCTGCCATGGCACTGCTGACTCAGGTTCAGCTTTCCATCAGCCAGGACCCCCAGGTCCCTTTCCACAGTGTTTCTCTCAAGCCTCTCATTTCCCAGTTTGTACACAGAACCAGGGTTGCCCCACTTCAGATGCAGAATCTGGCACTTTCCCTTGTTGAACTTCATAATGTTGGTAGTTGCCCATCTCTCTGATTTGTCTAGATCTCATCAAAGGTGAGTTGTGAAAATCAGGAAGCAAGACATCAGGGGTACAAGCACATAATGGCATGATTTGGCTGTAGCCTGCCTAGATGACATACCATGGACTTGGGAATGGGTATGCTATAGACAGCTTGGGAGCAGGAATTTTAGAGGCACAAGCTGTAGGGCAGAACCCCAGGGAAAGGTTCTTTATAGCTATACTGGATAGATTACTTGGAGAGAAGCATGCTCTGAATTCAAAGGAAACTGAGATAATATCAGTAACTCAAGGTCTATGCATGCAGAATTCAGTATAAAGTAAGTTTGTTTCATTATTTTCCTGCAGAAATAAATTTGCAGGCACTTCTGGTTGCTGAAAGAGACTTAAAATTGCATGGGTAAGATGAGGTACAAGAGAACTGTGTCTATGATTGGAAAGACTGTGCAATCAACCTATAATTAACCTGTGAAACTTGTTGCCAGAGGATATTATAGAGGAAAACAGATTAGCAAGATTCAGAAAAGGATTAGACCTTACAAGAATAGCATCTGCAACTAGGCTTGCTAAAATAAAAACCATATGGGTTATTAGCCTTCCCACTGCAGGGTATAAAATGATGGCAAGTTGGGGTCAGAAAGCAATGTCTCCCTATTATGCAGCATTGTAAAATGGGCCACACCAGGGGGTTGTTACAAGCCTATCTAAAGCATCCGCCACTGGCAATGGTCAGGACAGAATACTGGACTGGATGGGCCATTAGTTTGATACAGACAAGCAATTTATTATACCATTCTGCCCTCATTTCCTGGGAGAATTCCACTCCCCAAACGGATATGCACTCCCAGCAATTGAAATTCAAGTGTAAACGTTATTGCTTGAGCAATTTGTGGGAATACAAAGGTACAGACTAGCAGTTAGACCCCAAATCGAGGTACCTTGTGGCCTAAGAGATTTTTCTATTATAGCTTTGTGATCACCACCTACAGATTTCATGGTTGTCATTCAGCTGGTCAGCATCAGTAGAGGTGCAACCAAAATCCATCTTGCACAGGTTCTCAATGTGAAAGCAGTAGAGAAATCTCCTTATTGTAGAAGCCTGTACCTTTGCAGCTGCATAGTTTGTCCACCCACCCTGTGGGATGCAGCAAAATGAGGAGAGCAATCATGATGGAGCAGAAGTACAGAATGGCATTTCCTTTTTCCTTCTGTTGCTGAGGTTTTCTCTTCCCATGTCTTACTGTGTACAGCTGCAGTATTCTTCCTCTGGTACCCTGCTGCATAGCAGGTTAGGCAAGAGTGTCTCTGTCCTACTGACTCAGGAGAGAAAACGGTGAGGAGAGGCAGATGTGGTGAGGCAAGAGCAGAAAGTATGTGAGGGCTGTAGGGTAGGTGTCAGGAGGTGAGGCAAAGACCAGACCAGGACTATGAACATGTGGCACAAGAGTGAGAAGCAGAGAGGGAGGTTGCTGGTGATGGGGAGTGCAGTGAAGGAAGCAGAAGGAGTTGCTACAGACACAGAGGGTGCAGGTGGATGACTGCATGATCACCCACAAGGACACACATCACAGAAGCAAAGGCTTACATCCATGGGATACAGATGGACTGGCAGATGTGGACAAGCAGAAGGGGAAGGTCCAGTGGGAAGGATGTATAACACTGTTTATTCACTCTACTTCCTACTCAGAGCCACAGTCAAAAGCAAAGCAAAATATTAGTGATGACTGAGGTGAAAATGTGTGATATATAGGTGTGAACAGTGTGCCAGTGATTCTGAGAAAGTGCATTGCTACAGGCACCTGCTTAGGAGTGTGTGGCATTGCTGTTCCACCACTTAGAATTTGGGCAGCATGGGGTGAGTGCTTCACATGTAGCAGGACTGCAGAGGACATGAATGTCCTCAGGCCCTCTCTCCTTCCACAGAACAAACCATTTCAGAATTAAAATGGCATTTAAGACCATCAGACTAGGATAAAAGATAATTTTGGGTGATGCACTGTTCATACTATCCTAGACATATGTACTGACATATTATGCATACAAATTTTAATGGGATAGGCTCTGCCTTTCAGATGAACTGGTAACTCCTGAATTTCACTTTCTCATTCTATTCCCAGTCACTTTAAATACTTTTGTGAAGAGCTTAGAGCCCTTTAACTCTTGTATCCTGTAACACTGGCCATAGCATTTTACAGGAGAGACAGTATTTTTGAGACATGTCTTGTACAATAGGGACTGGACCCTTGCAGAAATCATTCAATTTTCTGAAAAACACAGTTCAATGTTTTCCACCTGCACCACCAACATCTCTCAGTCCCTGGCTCGAAGGTCAAGTGTCTACTCTGCATCAGATAGCCTGATCTTCAGAGACTGCATTTACTCTTATAAAGGTCAAACTAGTAGCACAGCTATTTCCCCTCAGAATTTTCTGTGATCCTGTGTTACCTCTGCAAATGCAGAAGTCATCTCTCTCTCTTCTGAACTCTGCCCTAGCAGACTTGGCAGTTGTCCCATGACTTACGGTGATCAGCCCCTGAAAAGTTCCTCTCCTTCCTGAAAAGGTCGGGTGCACATAAACCCACACACAAACACATGTCCACAGAAACACACGCTGTTGCCAGGATTCACAGATGCACACACAGCTTCTTAGCTCCGCACTGCTGTTTTCAGCAAGGACCACTCAAAGGGTTTAGCTCGACATGCTGTGATGATGATGTAAACGGAAAGAGAAAAGCCCTTCACCTGTGAAACTAATTAATAGTCAACAAACTTGCTTCAAGGTAGGAGAGCTGGCTCAGGAGGCGAGGCTGTCCCAGGAAGGCAGGAGCCTGGCACAGCTGCTAGGTGGCAGCAGCCATTCGCCAGCACAGCAGCGCTGCGGCTCGCCCCGTGGCTGCTGGCTTCAGTTCCCGAAGAATTTGATGCTCGTCAAAGTGAGCCACTCTTACAGCCCCCACTACAGCCACAGCGCTCAAGGCTGCTGCTGTCGCTGCCCATGACGGGAGCATACATAAACATGAAAAGAAAGCCATCCTGGCTTTTAAGGCACACCACAATTGGGGCTGCAGCTTTTTTAAGGGGATGTAGCTGAACAGACACTATGTGATGATGCTGGTGAAATCATGTCTTACCGATAGGCAGGGAGGCTGTATCCTCCTCCATTGCTATTTCAGGCCCCTTTATCACCCCCTATCAAGGTGAATCTTATCTTCTAAGGGATTTTCAAATGTCACCTAATTAGTCTCCCCAAACCCATAAGCAAAGCACGGGAGCCAGAGCCTTGTGTCCCGTGTAGCAAATGAGACTGAAACTCTGTGAAGGGCTCCAATTTAAAAGCAACCTTCACTGCAGCATGTGGGAAGTGCTGCAGCAGATTTAGGGGCACTTTTAAGGATGTCAGTTGAATATTATAACCTCGTTATTCATATAATTAATACTGCAACTACTACTGAATTCCATGTGTTATTTATAGAAGCATTATATTCCAGTTATTTTCTGCAGCTCTTGTCTCTTTGACATGCAATAGATTTCCTTATGGAGTGTAGGCCTGCATCACTGAGGATCCATGGGAAAGGCAGACTTTCAGTAGAATATGGTTAAATATTCTGGGCCATTTAACAATGAGGTGCTGTTGAACACAGCTTCAAAACTGAAGGACAGAGATTCAAACTACTCCATGTCAGAAAGCCTCCACAATATCCACTTGCTTGCTGCAAGCTACAATAGCCAGCAGTTATGGACAAGTCTTGAACCTTCATGCTTTTTGCTGGCATGAAGAGCAGGGAAGCAGTAAAGAATATTGACATCAAAATCATGTAATTAGGCTTCAGGGTTAAGATCACTCTCAACTGACTGGAGGTGTATCAATTCTCTCTTAGTGAAACCAGTTTGGGCAGATATTACATTGAGTTGGCTAAGTTCATGCTTGGGAAGTTTTATTTGCACTATAACAAGAAAAGGAGTGGGTTTTCAGGAAGAAATACTACTCTTTTTTTTCTCTGCAGGTAGGGAAAAAGCACTCCTGGCCTCTGCAGGGAATACAGTAAGCTCAGTATGAAGGTGGTGTAAGTGTTGTTTGTGTCTGCTCCACTTAACAAGAATGGTCATAGTTGCTCTAGGCTTCTGTCTTCAAATAACCATATAAAGTGAAAACAGGAAGGTAAGGTGCGGTCCTTACCTGGTCCAGGAGCACGAAATGTTCCCAGAGATGTTCACTTTAGCCCTTTGATGTAGGGAGAAAACTGGACCAAAACCGTGCCTCCTATTTCTAAAGAAAACCAGAGCAAAGACAGAAAAAAGTTCTGGGCCCTTCCTACCCACAGTATTTAAAAGGTGTCTCCTTCTCCCCAAGTCCAAGTAGGACCTTCAAAACCCAAGTTGACACAGAGGGGGTTGACACCTAAGTAGTGTGGATGGAATTTTGTCTGTGCTCATGTGGCCTGACCCCTGGCTCTCTTCTGTTTAGCAGGATAGGACACAAAGCCTCCTCTCCTGAGTGCTCTAGTCACTACACAAGTGGAAACTGCCCCTGCCACTTCAAAGGCCCTGCAGAAGAAGGACCTTTAAGGAAAAGACATTTCCTTTATGAAAGTGTAACACTACAACAGGGGAAAACACTTGTCAAGCTCTAAGACAGGAGTGAGGTTTAAGACTCTCTTGTCCTTGTTGTTAACCAAGGCAGATCCTCCATGCACTCATGTGGATGAATGACATTTTGGGCCTCTTAACTTCCCCTCATACAACATACAGTAAAAACTGTAGGGAGCTTCAGGCTTACGGAGGATAGGGGAAGGGCAGAACATACATTCACAGATATTTGAGCTTTGCAGAGGAAATTCCATTGCAAAAATCATCAGTTTGCTCCTTTGCAATGGTGGAAATCACTCCCTGTCTCCATGCTCATTAAAGATATTGGGAAGTGCTATTCTTTGAGGACTAGCTGCATGTCAGTTCTGACTCACTGCCTCCATGGAGGCTCCTCACTTTGTTTTAGTCTACTCACTGTCCTTCTACTACAGGATAAACTCATTCATTTAATGTGCCTGAGCCTTTGTGCATCTGTTCTAGGCAAACAAAGCTCTTTCAATCCCCACCTCCCCTCAAACTTTTTCCAAAACCAACACACTTGCTGTGTGAGGTTTGCTGCCAATTCAAACATAGATGCCAGGTCGATGAGTTATGAAAATGGCTGAAACTGCAATGTGAAAGAGTATTCCTCCACTTAACTCCTGCCTAGTTAGATAAATAGCACTTGATCCATGTAAATAGAGTTGCTGGTTGTTTCTAAGACCCACAGTTAGCTCCTAGTGAGACTGCTGGTTAATTTTCTCCACCCATGCTGGACTGTTTAATTTATAAATTACATTAAATAAAACTAAAATCCTGTTGGGGGTACTAATATATCATTCATTAAATATTATGTAAAACAGCAGAGATACATATTTTCTGTTAAGGCCAGACACGTTACTAACTCCCTGTAGAGATCATGTGTGATATCTCTGGATGCAGGCATGCTGCCTAGATTCCCCCTGAGGACAACTCATCCGTCCTCCCACCATCTGTCGGCATGCTGGGGTTCCTCTGTAACACCTAGGCAGCCAGCTCTGGGCTGCGGATTCTGCTCTGTGCTGCTGACACTCAGTGTTAAATGGGCCTTGGTGCCCTCCCTGACACGCTGCAGAGGAGCTTGCACTCCTGGCTCTCTATGTTTCAGACTTCCTCATGCCACAGGCTTGATGCAAAGTCCCTGGAGCGTCATTAAATCCACACGCCAAACAGATTAGAGATGCATCCGCATTTGGCCTTCCCTGTGCTCCCCTGAAGGGTAAGTTTCATGAAAAGTCAGAAACTTTACAAAGTGCAGCAGAGCTCATCTCCAACTGTTCAAAGTAACCTCTCCATCCAGTCAACCAACTCAGCTGTCATAAAGGAACAAGTGGAGCCTTGCAGGACCAACAAGGAGCAGAGAAATAAAAGTGCCTAAACTTTGGGCAGGAAGTTTCTGTTGTTATTTCCGAAGTGTGTTTAGCATGGAGACATATTATACATTTAGCATAAGTCCCCGGGACCCTAATGAGCTCCTAATGTACCCCATACTTCAAGGGTTTTCCATAGAGACAAGTAACTTAGCAACAGCAGCAAATCCTTGACAGACAACATCAGTATTTGTGCTGCAGCTTTAGGTTTCCCCTCTTTTCTCCCACTAAGTGGAAGGTGGTTTTGGCTGGGATTTCTTCTCTGCTTTTTCATTGTTCTTATTCTTCTTGGGGGATTTTTTCCATGTATTTTTCCTTTATCCTTTCTGTTCAGTAAAGCAAAAACCCACCACCAACAGTTCTCAGGGAGCAGAGTTCTTGGAGCCTGGAGCTACCAATATTCTCCCATGAAGAATTCTGTTACACTGGGGAGGTACAGGTGGCTCTCTGTGGATGCCACAGGCAAACAAGGACTGAAGAAAGCAGTGATTTTCACAAGATAGCAAACTAGACAGTCACCAGGGCCAGTAGTGGATCCTCAGGGATACCAGCTAGAAGGTGATGAGCAATGACAGTTCTTTGCTGTGTTCATGGCTCTCAGCCAGGGGAAACTGAATCACCAAACTCCAAAGACATTTGCTTAAAAGTACAAAGCAAATATTGGCAGCTAACTGCTTCTTGAGGGCATGTGAGGCAGTAGGCTTCAGAGAAATACGAGGTCCTTCTGAGGCAGCCTCTGTACTCTTCCCCAGTGGCTGCCATTTGGTGCCAACCACGTACAAAGATTTTGTCTTCCCTGCCCACATCTCCTGCCTATGTCCCCTGCCTTTTTACTAATTGGAGGAATAGCACTGGTTTTGAAAGGAGACTGTTTTACATCTCAGGCAAAGAACATGAACAATTGATCCACATCCACAAGACATTTCTGTGCATCAGAACATTACTGTCCTACTATTTAGGACAACCCATTTCAGTAACACTGAGAAATCTCCAGAATGCTAACCTGATGTGCAAAGTGAAATTAGTTGTCCAGTATCACAGAAGGCCCGAGAGCGAGAGACAACCTATTTTGAAATAATTTCTAAATACCTTATTAACATTCCATAATAGCTACACTGTAAAATACACAAGGTGAACGACTAGCATTGAGCTAAAAATAACGAAACAGCTATTCTGGACCTTGATCAGCACAGTTGTAGCAACCAAAGGGACAAAACAACCAGTTCTGTAGGTCCAATTCAAACTGGAATTTTACAGACATGATGTGTTGGATTTTTTGTGGTTTTTGGGTTTTTTTTCTTCCCAATGTTGAAAGAATGACAAGTTGATAGTGGAAGAAAAGCATTTAACAAAGAATTCTTGACCCAGCAGTGGTCTTTGAAATGTTTAAGAATGGTCAACTCAGTCTAGGAAAGCCTGATATATAAAAAAATACAGCATCATACCCACATCACTTGCATTCATAGCAAGAGAAATGGACTAGGCTTATACATTCACCTTGTGAATTTTAGAGAAGTCAGAGGAATAAGCAAAATTTCATCCATTTAGAGCCAACAAATCTTATTTTAAAAATATCAACAGACTGAGCATGGAAAATGAATGAAGAAATATTTGGCAGGAGGAGGAAAAGACTTTCTTTTAAGTGGCTGTCCAGGCAGTAAATTGGAAGAATATTTTGGGCTAACTCAGCTGAAACACTCCTGAAAAAACCCTAAAAATTCCTCCACATGCAAAGCATTCTCCCCATGATGCAGCAAAGCACCCACCTAGAGGTCCACAACCACACAGGTCCCCAGCACATAGATCTGAAACTCAGCACAGCACAGAGAAAACAGTGGGATGCAGCTCTCAGCTAATGGGATCTCCTGCACTGTGCTGTACAAACCCACCCCAACTCCATGAAGTAACAAGAGAAGTCCAAGGCAAGATACAAAAGGATTAATTCTGCCTCTCTAAGTCATTATTTCAATGACTCCAAACTGTTATCACAAACTCATACACAAAGGAAGGACATGTAGAAACTCTTGACCCCTGTGAGAAACCTCCTAGAACTGCAGGAAACTATCACAGTGATTTGTCCATCCTTGGTTTTTATTAGGTATTATGACATACGTTTTACATGTCAAGGCAACTCCCAGACCCACCCAGGTTGTAACTCTGGCCTACAGCACAAGGCAACTAGTTAGGTCTCTGTGAAGCATGAGAGAATCATTAACAGTGTCACTTTCTCTCACAGTCAGCCTGGCTTTACCCAACCAGAAATGTCTGCAGGAAAAATCTGAAAATCCCATTAATGGGGATAATGATGCTTACCTCCTGTACAAAGTGCTCGGAGATTCATGGCATGGAAAATTCTGTTAGAGGTAAGTATTTATTAAATCCTTCTAGTTTCTTGTAGAGAGGAACCATACTACAGCCCTACACCTGGACATAATTTCCACCACCTTTAGAGTAAAAAAGTCTATCCCACATGGTTTACAATCTGTGGCTGTCACATCTACCTGGCAGACCAGATGCAGATCTCCTAGATCTCCTCAAGAGTCTGTGCCAACACCTTAACGAGCAATGGTCTTTTCTCACCTGCCTTTCAAAATACGTCACCTCATATTACCAAATGAGACAAACAAGTTGAAGTTCTTAGATGGAATCCAGGCCCTCTTGAAGTCAATGGCTATGTCTTTCTGATGTATATAGGGACAGGATTTCATTTTCTGCCTGAAATTCTCTTTGATCCAAAAAAGAACAGTTTGGTTTGGGTTTTTATGTCTGACATTAAGATTTGAAGGAGTCCTGAAGCGAAGTCATGAAACAATGCTAAGAAGTTGTGCAGCTGTTGTCACCTGGGATGAGCTGCCCCAATTCTGGTAACCAGATAATCTGCTTATTTGACATTTCTGGGGTTTCTGTACAGTCTCTCATGATAGATCTCTTCCTCCTTGAATATAGCTCAGTAAAACATTTGACCTTTTCCAGCCTTTAGAGTTTCATTGTGTTTTTAAAAAGGAGAGGAAAGCATGGAAAAACATCTGCTCAAGAAAAAACTCTCTCATTTGGATAACACATTCTCATTTAATATAAAGAAAACAGGCTCAGAGAGGTCCACATCTATGATCTCCAATTCACAATAGAGTGCTGTAAAAATTATTTCATTCCTAAATTTTCAGGGCACCTCCCAAAGAAGACATTAAATTAGAAAGGACCATCAGGGATCAGCTGGCAAATCATTATTTCATCTGGGAACTGAAGTTCCTTGACCAGTTTCTATCAAAAGTGACAATGAATTCAGAAGGCTTTTTCTTAGACCCTTCACAAAACCTGCTATGCAGTTCAAGATAAATTTCAGTCACTAATCAGGGGGCATACAAGCCTACAATATTGAAAGAAAAGTTGAAATCACAGCAGAAAAGCCAAGGAAGAACCAGTGGGGGGAGAGGCGGAATTGTTGGAGTAGGAAGTGCTGCAGGGTGGGCGTTGAGGTGTGTTTAAGCAGAGCTGTGTATGCATGGAACCTACACTGTGCTTGCCTTTAGTCTGCAGTAGCTGTCGAGCTGTCTCTCACTTTTTACGAGCACTAGAATTCACTAAGCCCAGAGAGATAAAAGTGGTGAATTAAAAAGCAGTTCTCTTTGTTTGGTTTTAAGGCAGGATATAAAATACAGGTCTTGCTGGAACTTCATGCCTCTTGCTGCTTGGGAGGCAGCCACCTTAGTCTCAGAGCTTTTCTGATATCTGCCATCAAACTAATTACCTGCCTAACGGGAACTGAAATAGATTTCCATTCTCTTGATATGTAGGAAGATGAGGAAGTGTGTGCAGCATGGAGGAGGGTATAGGGACTACTTCAGATGGGAGAGTCCTACAAAAGGGCCCTAAATGCAAGAACCTTTAGGGGAAGAATGAGAGGTCTGAGCCAAAATAGACACCTGGTAATTCTGCTGGTTTGGCAGCAATTAAAGACCCAAGAGTAAGATATGAAGTTATGTTCAAGTATCATGCTGCCTGAATCCAAGGTTTTGTTCAAGGACCATCTTTAGCGTTAATCCTGTAGTAAGATACATGATTGAGAATCTCCTTAGATGCTAATGCTCTTACAGTAGGACACTTCTGCAAACAGGAGTTGTATCAATAAAGTGGATCATTATTGCAATTAATTTCACTGAAATACAATTGAAACAGAATGTAACATCAAATCCCCATCTGCTCACCACAAACATCTAAGCCAGTCCTAAAAAAACCCTAAAAATAAATACCTGCTTATAGGCTGAGGCAGATTTTATTGCAAAGAGCATGAAGGGGAGGTGTGGAAAAAAAGAGAGTAGAACATACTCTTGAAATGCCATGAGCTTCTCTCTCCATCCCAGCTCGTTTGCCAAAGCATATTCTTGAGATGAGGACTATATTCTATTTTGTTTCTTCACAATTAAGTGGAAGAAGTGCCTTTGCCCACATCTGCCTTTGCCCACATTGGTTAATTGAAAATACCCTCTACAAAAATGTATCTTTTTCCAGTCCCTTGCTTCTTAGCAAATAAAAAAAATATGTTTTGGCTTCCTTACACTGACCCATTAATTGAACTAATATGGGTTTTGTTGCTGTTCTTTGTTTCTAAATAAGCAATTTTGTACTTGCAAATTTTAATTTCCCACATGGCAAAACACTTCTTAATATTGCCAAATCCCAAGCATTATGGCTTGAAAAAGTATATCTGTATATCTCTGCTTTCCCACACCAAATTAAAAAAAACAAAGTTTTTATCAAGCATCCCTACTGACCAGCCCTTTGCTGTGACATTCTGCTGGTTTCATGTGAGAGATCAGGTTGATATGCTATATTCAGCCTGTCACTAATTCCATTATTAAAGTTATAGAGACCTGACATCATGAACCTGTTATCTGCATAAAGCCCAGCTAATTTCTCTCTTTCTCTTTCTGTCCCACTCCCCACCAAAATAGAGAAGAATCTTATATACTTGTACATAGGCTATTTTATAGTAGGCTTGCAGAATTCTGGGAGAATATTCCTTTACTGACAGAGTATTAGGTGGAGAATTTTTGACTGTATTATTTGGACCATCATGGTGCAGAGGGAGAAATCTCTGAGACCTAAGTTGGCAATTTTTTTAATGACAGTTTTATGTGCTTATTACTCTTGCTTTTTTGCCAGGTTTGTTAGGCAGGGAGTAGGTAACAACTTGCAATCTTGTCCACTGGCATGTATACATGCATTAATGGGCCAGATGGAGCTATTTTAGCTGGACTATTATGTTTATACAGGTCAGGGGAGAGAGGGAATATACAACTAATTTAATCTAAAGTTAGAGTCACAATCTTCACTAAATTGGACACAGGACTCAAAGTGAAGAAGAAAGAGAAAATCTGGCTCCTTCTCTTGGCTCTGCCACTGATCTAGTTTGTAATTGTAAGCAATCTTATTTACCCCATCTGCAACATGATTGTAATGTTTCTCACAGCCTCTGTACAAAGATCTGAAATGGAGATCCATAAATGATTTCTCACATTTATCTGAAATTTATTTTCCTAAAACTTGAGATATGTGAGCTTCCCCTTCCACGCATTTATTTTTTTATATTTGACAGCGTGCTTAGTTATTTTCTTCAGGTAGGTTTGTTTGCAACAATTGACAGGTTTTAAGATCTTGACTTTAAGGTGTGTATTGCAATAATTTTGCCTGCACTGTGCATTATATTTTCAACAAAAGATTTAAATTTCCTAATTTTTCCCTAGAAATTTTTAAACTTCTGAATAGAATTTCTTACTGTAGAATTTCACTAGTATTTTGCTAGAGTAACAGATGCAGAGAGCTTTATTAAACATGTATGGTTTGTGGCATCTTGCCAACCTTTGTGTGCTGAAGCACAAACTAATTTAAGGCTTACATGTAATTTGTTATCAAACTGTATCAATAAATTGTAGTTTCTATACCCATAGAATATAGTGATATGTCTAAACCAAAGCAAATCAACTCTCTTTCTTTTAAAATTCCTAGCAGTATTCTGTTTCTTTATGTCTCCTGGATCACAGTTTCAACCTTGCTACTCAATACATATTGCCCAAGTCATCCGCATTCACAGCTTTCCAAAATCTCTTACCTTTCCCTTATTGCTACTTTCAACAAATCAATACAACTTCATCCAAAACTTGTCCTTGCTTCTGTCCCCTGTCTCTGATCCTCCTAACACTGAGGGGGTAGAAGAAGAGGGAGTGAGAGAGAGGGATGGCCCTTCTGTAATATGGGTTGCAACCACTAAGCCTACGACAAATTTGAAGTAGCCTGAAATAATCTGTGCTCATTGAATGAAAAACTGATTATCTTGATGAAATTTTTATGAATGTGTATGTTGATTTAACTCAAAGACTGCTGTTTCTAGGAAGGGAAAGGTAATACAGCAGATGAGGTGACTTAACATCAAATACTAAAGGATTATGCAAGGAGAATTATGCTCCGTTCTGGCTGACCCTAAACTCATTCCAGTCCTACTGGACTTCTTTAGGAATAATAAAATCTTTAGCACAGAAAGGACCGTCACAACAAAAGCAAAATGCAGTTCATCAAACAGCAGACGGCAATTTTCTTGATAAAAGGAACAGACTCCAGAATCTGTCAGAAAACAGACCTTTTAAGTCCCCTTTAAAAGACATGTGATTTCAGGTTAGACAGATTCAGCTCAAGAATTTCATATATAAATGCACTGAATTTTGGCCTAAAGAGGCTGTGACACCACTAGGAACAGAAGGAAGTCCTGAAGCCCCATTGATTTTCCAAATAATCACTACTAATGCAAAGGATACTAGAAGACCAGAGGTTGGTTTAATATGGGTAAGATCAGCAACTCTGTCAGTAAGAAGCTGATTACTTAAAATTTAAAACCAAATTTAAAGCCAGAGACATCAGAAACAGAAGAGAAACAAGAGTCCTAGAAATCATTCCCAGTGGCCAATCATTCCCAGTTTTTCAGCCTCTTGAGCAGCAGTCTTTGTCCATAAAATGCCGTGCTAAGACAGGGAAGCCAAGTGCACTTTAATTGCATTAAATGTCAATAGCATTACAGTGGAATACATATATGAAGAAAAAAGCCATGTTACCTGGCCAGATTTTTGGAAGCAAAGGCCAACAGCAGTATGTACAGCAATAGGAGCAAGACTTTACTTGTGTCTGTAATGAGCTCATTTTGCATTTATCTGCAAGCCCCCATATGCGTTAGCATATACACACTTTTGACTATAATGGCCATTATAATATCTCTTAATCTATGATACATTGTTCAGATACTTTTCTCAAAAGCAACCTTCATTAAGCTCATTTGTTCAAAATAGCCAGAATACTGAACAGCTGCAAGATCCCACACATTTGTCAAAGCTCATAGAAAAATATGAATGTCTTAACGTTGTGTTATTTGAGAATTGATATGTTATTACACTGTCTTTAAAGCTTTATTATAATGCATGTGCTCAAGAAAGGAGAGTTAAAACTATATAGTCGTTCTTAATTTGGAGATTTCATTTAAGCTAAGCTGTAAAACACTAAGATGGGCAAATGCTGCCATTTCCTTCAGTGATCATTTAGGTGGATGTAATTTATATACTTGTGTTTTTATGTGCATGAATGGTGGGTGACATGAGCTCTCTAGCAGGAAAACAAGAACAAATCTTGAGAAAGTATAAGGTTCAAAACAACAACAAAAACCCCCAGTACCCTACTCAATTTTTTTTTAATCATCTTGATACTTTTTTGGCTGCCTCCTTTGACTCTGCATTGTACAGACTGCATTTATTCTGTGTTCTTATCAGATGCCAGATACATTATATTGCCACTTATAACTATTTCCTGACCAAGTTAAAACAACATATCAGCCCTAAATGGGGTTTCAGCAAAAAATCTCATACAAACAAGTGATTCTAACCTACAGAGGTGCCCTTGGAACTGCTAAACTTCTAGTCCTTGATACTATGTCACTCAGACCTACACCCTGGAAAATGGAGGTGGTTTTTCTCATATTACTGTCAAACTGTGTGGCAGAAAGTATGAAGTGGAAAAGTCTTCCTCAGATCTGATGTTCTTAATAACCATATCATTTGCCATTCTCCTTGCATTTCTGTTAGTATAGTTTGGAAGAAACAGATTCAGTTCACACCTCCCTTCTGAATCTTCAATATTTATTTTGATTCTTTATGTTAATAAAAAAATAAAATCCAGAGCCTTACTTGCAGTATAAAACAGCACAATTCACTGCTGGGGCATAGAATTGATATACTAGATATTTCTCATTTATTAGCTTCATTCCTTTGCCTAGTCTCCTGCAGTAATGTTATTATTTCCCATGAGGGTCACATGAGATTTTTTTCCCCCCCTTGCTTGCTTTGTATGTGTCTTTCTGTGTGTACTTATTTCTTTAATAGGCATTTTCCCCCTTTATCTGCTACTTATTTAAAGCTTTCACTATACCCATTTGATCTGAATACATCGGCTATGTATGGTCTGTGCAACCAGGTCTGCTCTTAATGGTGTATTTACACCAAGTTTTCACACAATACCAAAGAGATCCATAACCAAAGTGATTTAGAAGATGAATTCAATGTTCCTTTCCCCAGAACTGCTCTCCCTTTCTCAACAAGTAGGAAATGGCTCTGAAGGGAAAGGATTTGCTTGCAACTCTGCTGTAAAAGCACTTTTCTCTCCTTCAAAGCAGTCTCCCTGAGGGGCAAAAATTAAACCAGGTTCTTACTTTAAGAATAGGCCTTTCTGGCTCCTGTCAGAAACATAATGCTAGGTCACAGACTGTCTTCATGATGTACCCTCCCTCACCTGGTCTACTCAGGAAACATAGACACCCTGTGAGTAGCTGCAGCCCTTCTCTCTCCTGGCTCTGTCCTGGAGGGCAATGGGGAAAGTTGAGCATGGCCAAATTCCAGCCATCCCACCTCCCTGCTCTCACTGTGAGGGAGCGGCACACAGCATCAGTGCACAACTTGACCAAAACTTGGCATTGCAGGTACTGTGATGCTACAAGCCCCTTCAAATTTGGCACTGAAAAACAATTGTGGTGAGAGGAAATCACTGGAAAATCTGGCCAAGTGTTGAGGGGCAGAATTTCAAGGAGACCAAGTCAAGACTCCAGTGTTTTCTCTATTAGCAAAACTTCATCACCATCTGCCCCATGCCTCACCCCTGTCACACGAGTGCAATGGACAACACTGAAATTATTAAAGGCTTCATTTAGCTTTGTTTGACAAAATGACTGTGGTGAACAAAAGGGTTTAAAGTTTTTACCAGAATTGAAGCAGCCTGACACAGTTTTGTAAACTGGCATATAAATGTGGTGAAGACCTCTAAGGCTTCGTCAACTCTACTACCACAGCAACACATCTGCTTAGATACCACTCTGCCTTACGTGGCTGAAGACTCAGGTTTTGACAAGACTTAAAGAAGTGCTATCTGGAAAGCTTTTAAAGCAGAATCTTTGCTCCAACCACATTGAAAAGGTCAAGTGCTTTTTCTTTACCTCCTTTCCTTTCAGAGGCACTCAGGTCTAAACCACAGAGATCTCCATTTTAAGTTTCTACTTGCCTCATTTAGTAACATCACTCCTTTTGTCAACTCAGGCAATTTTTTGGTTTTCAATAATGAAGGAAGACTTAAATGCAAAAGCTAATCTCAGCCCTGAATGCAACCAAGATATTCTCAAGGGAGTCTTCTATCCCTTTTAATCTAGGAGAAGAAATGAAAATAGCAAGTGTAGCAGCCTAACGGGATTTAATGGAAATAACCAGTCTAAATAACATTTTGCCCTCTTTCCTACTTCACAGAAAACAGTCAGTTAGTCAAAAAAACCATTTTGTGTCTGGAGATCTTGCTGGAACTGTCTGTAAACTCATCACCTCCTCTAAGTGAGAGCCAGAAGCCAAAGCTCACTCCTCGAGGAAGAGCAGGCAGCTGGTCATCCCATCGCAGTTGGAAATGGCAGCAAACTTGCCCATATGCAGCTGCTGCCCACTCCCCACAGCTGCCCTCAGCACGTGGCAACCAAGACTGGCTTCTTCTGGTTGCACTCTTCAAACTGTTGAAGAACAACCACGAGCCAGGCACTGTCTCCCCACCTCACAGGGTGGGAGGAAAAGTGCTCAAATTATGGAAAATGTACGGGCAGTCAGGTCCTATTTAGGTGCCTGACATCCATTAGCTTCACTCAGGATATATTTTCAGGTTGTAGGAATCTAGAGAGTAACTGTCAATATAGTCTGAAAGGAAAACAAAGATCACTTCTGAGAGTCACCTCCTGCAATTTTTTCCCACTCCAGGTTTGAGCAAGTCATCTGCAGGAAAATTGAAGCAGTCTCCTGTGTCTCCTGTGACACACATAGTTCTTTAACTGATGCTTTTTTCAGCAGGTTGTATTATAGGCTTTACATATCTGTAAGTCCTTTAGAAATAATAGAAAGGACAAGTTAGACCTATTTTGCCAGGCCTGTAGGAAAACATTTCCATCACTGCAATTCCTGTAATAAATTTGGTTTTCTACAAGAACACTGCTGTTGAACACTATTCTTCAGTGTAACCAGGGGCCTTCAGTAATCACATAGCTGCTCTTCAGCTCTTCAGAGTTCTTCCTTTACACCCCTATGAAGAGATTATCAGCAACTCATGGAGAGAAGAAAAACTTCTTCTGTATGTATCCCCACTATTTACTGAGCTCTTCACCAACCATTCACATATCAAGCTTTGTACATGACATACCAGATAGCAGAGGCAAGCCAGAAGGGAAGAGCACACACAGCAGTTGCTAGCATGTTATCTTCTATTTCCTTTAGCCAAAAACATCATGAAGCAGCTGTATGGTGCATTAGAGCTTTACACAAACAGCCTTTCTTGCAGAAGGGGTTTTTTTGAGCCTATCTTAGAGTTCACATTGCAGACCAGATCAAAAGATGTTTTCCTCCCTTTTAATAGAGAAATCCGAGACAGATTGTATCAGGAGAGAAAGAAAATAAAAGAAAGACGGAGAGGTTACTTGGCAATTAGGCAATCTTGATTATTTCCTTCTTGTCTTGCTAAATCTTTCAGCTGGCTATTGGGTGGAAATGATTTTCTATTCTATTTGACACTGGCTTCACAGCTAATTTGGTTTCCATCTATCTACCTAATCCATTTTATCTATCAGTTCTAATTCAGTCCTATCCCTGCTTTTATTTGCATGCTTCCCCTTAGCGTAAACAACAAGAAGTATATTTTCTTCTTATATGGAGGGAAAAATGGCTTATTTTTCAGGTGAAAGGCGTAAGAGCAAGAGAAAGGTGCTTTTAGTTTACACTTTTACTCCCACAGGGAGGTCACATAAGGATATAGGTAGCCTCTTTGATGAGACAAGGATTTAGTACCCTTTTCTTCATCTTTCTTTTTCTTCCAGTTCACTAGAGAACTCCAATATACAGATCCACGTCACTGGGAATGCTGTGTCATCTGTGTCACTCTACCTGATCAAGCATATAATGCAGCTACACACAGAAGTGATACAGCCTCACAGAGAAGTTAGTAGCTCTCCCAGGAATCTGAACCTCAGATCAAAGCCTTTGAAATGGCCCATGCATCCAAGAGAGAGATGGAGAAGACAGAGGCAGATAATGGCAATGCATCCCTTGATAGCAGTTTCCCTGAGCAGGCCTGCTGCCAAGTCCTCAGCCCATGGGCACTTCTTCAGTTATAAGAACCTGTGACAAAGCCGTGAATGTGCAGTCAACTCAGGCACCTGCACAAATATTTGTTATCATCACAGGAAAAGTATTCTTCTCAACACACCCACTGGACTTAGCAGCTTTCTTCACAGAAGTCATGCTCATACTCTCCTGCCCTATGCATTAAAAAAGAGGCATGAAGTCTTTGGGCAGAAAAGTTTCAAGTGCTTATTCAAAACTCTGCTGTGACTAACAGTGTACTTTTCCATGGCCTTGGAAACCCTGTGGCTCACAATGTGCATGATAGCCAGGATCACAACACTCTTATATCACATCTGCTATTGCTGCAGCACATCTGTCATTTACAACCCAATGTATATGAATCACTTCCTCCCTCTGGTGTGAGAAGCAACCTGAGGTCCTCAGTTTGAAAGGAGTAGAAGAACAAGGTATTACATTAAGCCTTTGATTCATAATTAAGTAAGCCTTGAGATTCATCTGGGAATTTTGCCAGACAACTTTACACACTGGAACAGGAACTTTGAGAAACTCATTTATGATGTCACTCTGAAAACTAAAGGCATCTCCAGGATGCAATCTCCCAGAGCAGGATCTTTTCTTATGTAGAGAATGGCCTCTTCCTTATAATAGTAGTTAGCCACTGCTAGAGACAGTTTGACAAATCAGATCACAGAACAAGCAAGAAGATTAAATAATTCCATCTATTGCCATATTGGCTGCAATGCATTCCTGGGAACCTGAGGAAGGGAAATGCTGTGGTGATTCTTGCCCCATCCCTTGCTAACTTGTTTTTTGAGATGTCCTCCTGTCTTGTCCAAACCCCTAACTCCTTAAACACTCTCTCTCTGTTTTGCTGGGGCTGCTGCCTTCGTTAGAAAGATTTTCAGCTTTGATTAATTATTGAGCCTGTACTGCTGAGGGCTTTCTATTCTCCAGTTCTCATTACTGATGCCTTGCAGCTTATGTGCTTCACTGGTCCCATTGCAGGATTTGATGGATGCACCCGTGAAGTTTTCCTGCCTGCAAAGCCAGTCTTGCCTTTTGCTGATTTTGTTTGGAGGGCAGGGAATTTCGCCCTTGGCTACAGTGAGCAGTAAACCATACGCACTGGGCAAAGTGTTATTGTTATTATTATGGTGGAAGCAGCATGAGATTCTTGCTTCTTTGCTTTCTGCATCTCCCCCCTTTAAATCTGTTTCAAAAATTCTCCCCAGTGGCCATTTTATTCTCAAAGTTGCTGCATCTTCTTACAGAAGATTCACCAATACATTGCTCTCTCATGGGAGACCAGTAGTCTTTCTGGTTGTTTGCTTTAATCTGGAATGAAAAGCGAAGCATAGCAAAAATATGTTTTGTTTTGTTTGTGCTTCCTTGTGCTTGGCTGCATAATCATGGCTAGCGTTGACCAAAACATTTTTCTTTACTTTGATGAAATAAAACTCTTATCTGTTATAACTCAGACTTAAGACAAAGGTCTGGTGCTCTATGAAAGAGGTAGTCTGCTGGGAGTGCAGAGCCTGTGTAGGTAGGTAGGTCCTATGTCATAGCTTCCATGAAGCCCCAGGGGAAGAATTTTTTTACAATATGGGTGGTAAAACTGGAACAGGTTGGCCAGAGAGGTGGTGGATGCCTCATCCCGGGAAACCATCAAGGTAATGTTGGATGGGACTCTGATCTAGCTGATCTAGCTGATCTAGCTGAAGGTGCCTCTGCCTGTTGCAGGGGAATTGAACTAGATGGTCTCTGCCAACCCAAACTGTTCTAGGCAATCAGACATTTATGAGGTTGTTTTATTCTGTTCCAGCATTAATGTGCATCTAATGCTCTGATAGCTCTGCGTCCAGACACCATGAAGAAAAAAGTATTTAAATCTGGTGTGTTTGAAAGCACCTAGGGCCTGATACAGCCAGCCAGAATCCTGGGAAAGGGGCTGGGATAGCTTAAGGCTTGGCTGGGACATCAGCCTGCAGGAAGGGCTTAGAATCAGTGCTGGTGACAGTACCCATGGTCCAACATAGCCTTGCAATGATTGGGCAAAGCCATGGTGAGGGAGCTGGGCTGCAGCCAGGCTGGGACATCAGCTGCAGGGGGGAGGTCTGCATTGACAGTGTGCACAGCCAGGCACAGCTCTGCCTGAGCTAGACAGGCACTGCGTGTGATGTAGGTCAGGCAGCAGCTAAACTGTAAAGCTTCCATTTAAAAGCAACTCCCACAGCAAAGGAGACTTGTCCTGGAGAAGCCACTGAAAGTGTTTTCTGAAGTTCTCTGTCCAAGGCCACCATAAGAAGCAGGGCCATCCTTACGTGCACAGTCTCAAAGCTGGCTCTGAGACCCAGCAGCCAGACCTCTATGAGGAGGGATGATATCAGCATCCCCTTCAATCTCCTCCTGCTTCTACCTTTTGTTAAAAAAGGTCCTGGAGCAACTGTGGCCAGCTTGAAAAACTCATACATCTTTCACTTTGCAGCAACAATGGGAACAATAAAAAGAACTAGATGAAAGACTAAAATAAATAGCTTTGACACAGATAATCAGTTGGCCGTGCTTCATCATTACCTGAAGTTGTGTAACTGCGTGGGCATTATCTCAGCAAATAGAAAGGACTGAAGCCAAATTTAACTACCACTGTGGATCAAGTCACTACTTCAAGGGCAGGAAAACACACACAGACAAGCAGTGCTGGATGACTTTTTAAGCTGCAGAAACTCGCTACTCCAAGCAGATGACATACATAGAGTCAGAGGCAAGAGCGAACATTCCCTCACACAGACATGCAGATATCCCCACATTTCCATTGACTCCTTTCTTTCCTTACTACTTCCCAGTTCAAGGATTCTCCCACCTTAATTACCTTGGCTGCTTTTAACCTATCCTGCACTATGAAAACAGTTTATCAGAAACATCTGTCTTGAGCCTAATGTAAAGTCAGAGAGGGTTGTTAGGCTGTGATTTGTTTCCAAGGCAGGAAAGGAGTATTCTTAAAGCACTGCAAAGGCCAAAGATGGGGCTTAGATCCAACTGACACAGCACACTTCTAGTCTCCCTCCCAGCACTTGCCGTGACTATATGCGAGAACAAGAAAACAAACCCAACAGTAAATCCATGATTACTTAATCAAGGGACTGAGCCCTTTGCAATATTTTCACCAACACTAATTACTCCAGCATGCTTAGCAAAAGCCTAGCACAACACACACTGCAAAGCTGCATAGCTGCAAACACCAGAAATACAGGCTTCTGCTCTGCATGCTGCAAGCATGTGGAGAACCACAGCGGCCAGAACAAATGGGGACCAGGCTCAGGAAGCAGGTCTCACATGACAGAAAAATCCCTGTCAATCAAAGCAACAACCTTCTTTTCCTCATTTGTACCTTGGTGGGTTTGGAGCAAGGCTGACAGTAAAACCTGCACCTGACACTGCCCTTTGAACAGGCTCACAGATCTGGACCCTCTCTGCTCAAGGAGTGATTGCAGCCCCAAGGATTCCTGGCCAGAGTAAAAGGCTTGTAAATCCCCGGACACCACCATTTCTGCACTAGAGGAGGATGACTGTATCCTGCAACTGTGCACTGACAAGGCTCAGAATCTTTCTTTATTTTAAAGGCACATGGCAGCTTTCATCTGCAAGTCAATATTGGTGAGGAAGTCTTCTGGGATCCAAAATAAGTAGCATAGCTTTTCAGACACAGCAGCATTCTGATGGCATATTAAAAACCTATGTGAATCATAAATCCCATTTCTTTAGGAATTAAGTCCCATCAGGGCACAAGGCTGAGGGGAAAATTAGCTACTCTGCATATAGCTAGGAGATGATGATGGTGATCTATGTAGGTAAGATACAGACATTCTGTTGTGAATTTTTTGTCACTGTTGCTACATTTTAAACAAAAATGTAAAATAATGACTTAGGCTTCCCTGTCACACACCAGAGACAAAATGCTGCTACTATTAATAAAGGTGCAAACAAATTTTTTTTCAAGCTCTGCACACAACTACCTGACTCTGACTGAAGAATAAAAACAAACAACAAATTTCTTACACACACGATAATCACATTACTGAAGCAAACCTTGCGTCCTGCAAGGCTGTGAGCAAGCAAAAGGTTGGAGTGTGTGTGTGTAAGAGCAACAGTGTGTGAGTTTGACAGAGACAGAGTTGCTGTGTGTTGAGCAGCAGGACAGAAGAATAGTTGATCTCATCCTCAGGAAAGCAAGCTACAGAAGCTTGAGGGAGTCAGACTGCTGGCATGCAGGAGTAGGAACATCAATCCCAGAATGTAAGCAGTGATGGACAGCAGGTGAGCAGATGGGGAGGCAGGTCTGGAGTGCAAAGACGGCAGCTTGGAATGAGCCCTGTTTGAGATCTGGGCAAACACAGCTCAGCAGAATAGGGGCAGCAGTACCCAGGAAATCAGTCTGCAACAGCTTACCCAGCTCACTTTGAAGGCAGCAAGTTAGTCAGCATTCCTGCATGCCAACAATCTCACACTCTTGGCCTTGCAGCTTTGTCCTCTGCACTTCCCAAAACAAAAGGCTTCCAATATTGCGCATAAGCTAGGACATCTGATCAGCTCAGAAACCTGGACTTCATCCAGTTTGAAATCCACTGGGAGCAGGACAGCCCAACTCTGAAGGTTCTTAGATGCCAAGATTCTCAGGTTGAAGTCCTTTTTATTTCCCTGAACACCATCCTCTCTCCCTCCTGCCTCACAGTTGGTTTGGAGAGAGTTATCTGCCTAGCTCATCGACCCTGATCAGAAGCTGAGCTGGGGCCTAGCCTTTACCATCTGTCCAGGTGGCCCCATTGCAGCAAGATACTGTCCCATGTGTCCTGTATGCATCCATCAGATTCAGGCCTCTGCCAGCTTGGCTCTGGGAATATGAATCACTGCACTCTCCTTATTTGAAAGGCAAGCTTGTGCCAACCACTCCTCGATCCTCTAGACACGTGCTCTCCCTGGGTACCTGGTACTTTCACAGTTGCCACAGCGTTTGCCGAGCCCTGCAATTCTATGTGTGAGATCCACAGAACTGTGTCCATTCTGGTTTCTGCTGCAGGATATTTTAGAGTAAAACACAGGAATGATACTTTCTCTAGGGCACAATCGGTATTTTTAGCTCCCTGTCCTGGAATCATCCACAGTGAAGTTTCAAGGGACCAACAGAAGAAGGAAAAAAGCCTCTCCTTTTCTGCTACCTACAAATTAAGAAAATCTCACCATTTTTAACCTGACAAAAACACACCATAACTGGACTGGGGAAGCCCTTCTCTTTGAAAGAACTACGTAATCCCCTACCTCATCATATCTCAGGAAAAGAAAGAAAAAATGGAAAAAGATCCTTTTTTTCCTTGGCAAGGCTCTAGATGGGAACAACTTGCTGCATATTTTCCGTGAGGAGAAAGATAAAAATCTCAGCTATTTAAGTCTGTGTGCATTTGTCTTCCACACAAAGCTGATAGCACTTTAGCACACATGCCGCGTACAACTGTATCCGCAATTAATGAATACTTCCATCATAAGTACATTCAGTAGGAAAAAGGGATCCTCTTCTCCACTTTTAGAGACTGGGGGGAGGGTGCAGGGAAGAAATTATGCAGCATGCAACATTAACCAGTTTGCTTCAGGCTACCAGAACACTGGAGCAGCACAGGGAATGCTTTAATTTGTGCAGTCCTGGTGCCCTCACCTGACACCAGCCATGCCCCCTGCTAAGCACAAGTTGGGCAGGAAGGCTGCCAAAGCTCACTGAACACCCTGGCCAGGGAGCAGGGCTTGATGCTTCCTTGGCTTTGTCTGTAAGAGACAGTGCCCCAGCAGACAGGCACCCTGGTTTGAAACAGCACAGCAGTGTGGAGAGGGAGCTCAGCAGCCCTCACGGTTCCTCTGGCTGCACCTTTCCTCTCCGTGCCCATCTCCTGCCTGCCCCGCATGCAGTTTGCTCATTCACTTGCTCACGCTCGCTCCTTCCTTTCCTCCCTCCCTCCAGCAGTGTCAGGGAGACAAGTGAAGGTTACTGTTTGGCATGTTTATTTTTGCATTATTTATCTTGTAGAGGACAGTCAGACATCTAGAGGACAGTCTTGGGTCACATGTGAATCCTTCCAAATGGGACTCAATAGCACAACCAGCCAAGTAGAAAACAGACTTGGACAGCCTCATGGAGGGAGGCAGCATTTGGAAAGGGATGTTGTGCATCTATCTGGCCAAGGTACCTGGCAACATTACGGGTCTGCCTATGACTCCACCTTCCTCATTTCTTCTCCTTTTCCAAACACTTATTAAAGTGAGTACAATCTCTTTTTTTTATTATTTTTCTCTCCATAATTAATGGAGTATTTCAATATTGTATGTGCTTCATACAAACAGGGCTGCAGGGAATTGGGATTTCCCCTCCACCCCAATTTCCTTCAACAGTTCCTGAGAGAACAGTTGCTCCCAGGGTAGCCACACACATCTCAGAGTAGCCTAGGCAAACTTCCCTTGCCTGTTCCCTCTGAGGCTGCCCTTTGGAAGGGCTGGTGCTGGAGTAGCCCACAAGCAGTGCTCCTGTGAGTGCCCCTCAGCACTGTCAACTGGGGCAGCCTGGCACTCGCAGATTAAGAATCCTTTGCTCACACATCTTCCAACTCTGTTTCTCTCTGACTCCTCCAGTATTTAATAAAAGATAGCTATGCCATACTTTAACAGAACAAAGATTTTATGTTACTTATTTTCCCCATATTTTCCAGCACATCTAAGTCTCCCTCAATTTCTTATTGAAAATGAAATGGGGACAGTTCTGCTTATACAGCTGGAGATAGTGATCACCAGTATACAGAGACTGACTTATCAAGCAGATTCTTAATGCCATAAAATCAATGGGTTTAGAAATTCTATTATCTCGCCTCTGATAGAACACACCAACTAAAGAAACTTCTTGCCCCTTTTTTTTTTTTTAAAGCATACTTAAATATAGCATTACTGCTGTCCAAAAACAAGATTTGCCCATGGTCCTCTAGTGGAATATTACACTAGAGCAAAGGAACAGACAGGGTGCATGGAGAGACAAAAAGGGCAGTTTCTTCTGCTTTTTCCTAGCTATTCTGTGACAGCGATCTGAGGCTGCTGGATCTCCAGATTTGACAACAATAATCATTCCACACTATGTAGGGTACAGGACTCTAAGAAAAATACATTTTCAAGAACAAGATGCAATAAAATCAAATATATGGCAAGTTCAAACCACAAAAAGTTCCTGAAAGCAGGACACTAGCAGATCGAGGCGAGTAGAGCAGGTTTCATATATGCATGTTCATAGGCTCAAACATCCAAACAAAACAAGAGTGCATAGAAAGGAAGCTCTGTGTGTACAATATAGAAAAGAGAGGCCAGGACACTGGCAAATGATGGGAAATGGCTATTCTCTGGTAAAAATCAAGCCAAATATAAGAAGTGAGCCAGATAAGATGTAAGGGGGGACTCAAACAGGACACAAAGTAAAAGTCTGCAGCAGGTGGATAGGATGTTAAGGACGAATCAGGTATGAAATCAAATAATACTCAGATTGATGCCATTCAATGGGACACAAAGGACTTTATCTTTCTTATTTTCAGCCTCTAGCTATTGAGTATTTTAGCTAGGTCCCTTAAACTTCACAAAGTATTGTAAACAGCACTTAATCGAAAATTAAGTCTCTTTCTTCAGTCATCTTCTTACATCCCCCTTCCTACTTTCTCCACATATCAAAAAAAAACCCATCAGAAAAGGTATATAGTGGCTTGGTACTTGGATATACAAATGTGCAAATCTGTTTGGTTTTTTTTTTCTAGTTTGGCCACATAAGGGAGAAAGAAAACTGAAGAAATAGTTTCCACGCAATGAGATTCAGTTATTTTTGTTTGTGGCCTGGTGTTGCTGAGTCCCACCCATCTCCAAGGATGAGTGAGATGTGGTGAAGGTGAGGTGCAGGTAAGTGCTATCATTTTCCCTACCACCTCCATGTCCAAAGAAAATAGACTCCAGGTAAGTTGATGCTTTGCTCTGGGTTGTTTCAGTGGAGAGCCATCATGCATGCTCTGAAGGAGCATGGATTTAATCATGGAATAAATCCAAAAGGGAGAGGTGTTTTGACCCAATTAGCCAATCATAGTAGCACACTGCTCTATAAATTGTTCTAAGGCAATAAACAATGATGCCTTATATTGGAAACATGGGCTACTTTTAGCTAATGAAGGAGGTGTGCAGGTTTGAAAACTGGCATTTCATGGAACAACCAAGCAATCAGCAGAGAAAGAAGACAGTAACAGACTGATCAAAATACATTTTCTGTAGCTTCACAATCAATACATATAGAGGCAGTTTCTACAGACAGCTTGTGAAGTACCACTTGTATGTTTCTTAGCTTTGATGTGGCTTGTTGCATCTATATTAAAAATGCTTTGTGATCATGAGACCTGATTTCCACTTCTCATACAGTCATGCAAATGTTTATAAAAGAGAGCTGTCATTGCTGGATTTCACTTCCTGATTTCATTCAGAGAAGAGGCAGTTTAGGTGGGAGTAGACTAAGACAGAAATTCATGAACAGTCAGAATAAAAATGAGACTGCCTCTTTAGTCTTAGGTTTGTTTGACCAAACTGAAAAAAATCAAAATTTGGATCTGGAAACCTTGCTGGCTTTGTAGAAACTCAGGCGCATGTCTTCTGTGATTAAATCTACTCCCTACTCCTTCCTGGAGATATCTTCTGAGCTGAAATCTAAAGGAGAAGCCAGTCCCCTTGCATGAAAAACATACAAGTTAAAAAAGGTTCTTTGAAGAAGAGAATTTAAAGCAATGGACAACTTCTAAAGCAGAAGCAGTCAAACAGCAAGATCACTTGTTCTGGATATAATAATGCCTTGCCTTCCTCTCTGTTATCATCAAAAGCTTCTGTGTTTGTGGGAGAAAATCTCTCCCCCAGCACTAGCTCAGTCCTTCCTGCCGTGAGGTCACAGCCCTGTCTTTGCGACACAGCTGTCTGTTGCTGGGGTAGTGTTTGTGCTTTCATTAAATCAGCACAGCAATGACTTCACAAGCAAGGTCATGGAGGAGCAGATGGGCTTGGGAACAGGGAGGGAGAGAGACCCCTTGTTTAAACACAAATAGCGGTGATAATTAATTAACCAAAGTAGCAGGGGAAATTATGAAAAACATGTGAAAGGTAAATGGATTTCTGTTTAGCTGTCTTTCCCAAGAGTCTAAATGTCTCAATTGCAGAAGAGAGATCTTTACAATGAGCTAGTGAAACAAAGACATTTTTCCCTGGTTTCTTCAAGTGGACACTCCTGGAAAAAAATATGAGCAGAGCCTACACTTTGCCATCCTTCTGTCTTACCTTCTCGTCACCACTTGTTGACCTCAGCTAAAAGATCAATACTTTCTATCAGAACCTTCAGTCCCTCTATCTTTTCAGCATACAAGTGCTGTGGTGGGAACAATTATTTAGACAGGAAGTTTATTGTTCTGCAGCAGCTTTACAGCAAACACACTCTGTTGATAAAGGAAACTCTTACACATTTATTCTTCTTCTAAATGCCAAAGCCAAAAACTTGTCTTTAGAGTTGACCAAGCTGGCCTTTTAGTTTCTTCAAACACATAAATGTGTGTGTATGATAAGAAATCTGCAGCCCAACTGCACCCTTACTTCCACTTATAGTTTTAACTTTTGCCATAGCAGCGCTGGTTCTGCTACATCTGCTGTACACCTCCATGCTGTTGGCAGTCATCAGATTTCATGCTAAAACATGAAAGAGCAGGTCACCCAGGTAAGATCAAGAGAATAATCTCAATATGCAAGGGAATCTATGGAATACCTCTGAAGAATTTGAACCACATTAAGTGAAAGAGTTGTTCTTTCTTCATCATCCCTTCCATGTAATGTATTTATGTCACACATACATTCAGGTCAATATACATTCATTCATTCAAGAATTAAAGGGAAAGACAAGACCTTGTATATATTCTCTCTCTCTCTCTCTTTTTTTTTAATTCTGTGGACATGCAATGGCATGCAATTCTTCCTTTGACATTTTCAGTGAGAGCAGAGACCCTTAAAAAAAAGAATAAAAAATTTATGTGCTTACAAGAGTAGGAAAGCTTATCAGAAGATAATGGTTTTGTATCTGACAGTGTTCATAAAGTTTGGAAAAGCAAACAGCTAAGAAATACTATTCAGACACATCAAAATGAGTTCAAGGAAACTTCTACAAGGAATGTAAAGGTCTTAGTTGGTGTTTTTCCCCCCTACTGGCCTCTGTCCATCTAGCGGCTCTATGTTTTCTGCTTTCCAGCTGTGAACCTAACCCAGACATTGTCACATCAAACATTAGCATCCAGGTTCACAGAACAATTTTTGAGACTGAAAAGTGTCACTGGAGATCATCTAGTCTGTCCCCTTTGGTCAGAGTGAGGTTAACTAGAATGAGCTGCTCATGGCCATGTCCAATTTTTAATGCATTCTCCAAGGATGAAGACTCCATAACTCTTTAAGCAGCCTATTCCAGTGTTTGAGCACCCTTCCAGTAAGAAAAAGGGGGTTTCTTGCATTTAAATAGAATATCCTGTATTGCAATTTGTGCCCACTGCGTTTTGTCTCCTATTTTCAATCCACTCTGCTGTCCACTTATCTAGTTCATATCAGTCCATCAGTTATCTAGTTTCATCAGTTCATCAGTGAGTGGCTACTCAATTACATCAGTTATCTCCCTCAGTATTCATGCAAATATCCTATCAGGTTTCATGGACCTGTTTGTGTCCAGTTTGCCTAAATATTGAGGTACTTCTCTACCAGAGGTAAATTAATATTGTGCCAGTTCTCCCATTGCTCTCAGTGACCTGAGATTTCCAAAGGGAAACCTTCCTAGTAAGTATCAAGTTGATGGTGGCATTAAGTACCATGGTAATTTTAAAATCTTTTGACACCTGCTCCATTCAGCACTGGCTCCGCATTTTGCTACAGAGTGTTTTTACAGAAACCTGGCTGTCTGCAGGGTTAAATTCCCTGATACTATTAATTGAAGAGGAGCCCCACCTTGTACGTATCATGGTGAGCTAGGCTGGTTACGGCTGTCTTTTTTATCAACATTTCTAATACATGGTCTAGGGGTAAGTTACTGCTGCCTCCTATCAGATAATTAGTCAGTAAATCATACAACCAACTACAAGGTATAGAGCAAGGACAATGTTTCCAATCCATATTATCATCAGACAGTTATACTGCACTTTATCGCAAAGGGTTCAGAAGATTTACATATACCCTGTAGAATACTGGCCTTTTTTACACCTGCTGCTAAAGTGCAGCCCGCTTTGGAGCAGGATGGCTGTGTTTTTTTAAAGAGTCATGTTATGGAATAAGCTTATGACAGGAAATTGTACAGAAGACTTTGCTATCTACTTAGTACTTTTAAAAAAGGTCAAGGAGAATAAATGGTCTAAGGTGGAATTTTGCAAGGAGAATGCAGCTAAAAACCAGTCTTTTCAGTTATTAGTTACACCAGGTTACAGCAATATGACTTCATACAGGGGTTTGCAATTATACTGCTAGAAAATACAACGTAAAGGAACAATTCTGCAATTTCTTCGTATTTCAAACTGAGTTTTACTACATCTTTTTGATAAATTGCCATTCAAGTATAACCAAACACCACCTCTAATTTAAGCCTGATAGGACAGCTCGCCTGAAAGCCACCATGAACAACTAAGAGAGCTGGAGTCCTTTTGTGGTCTAAGAAGAGAGACTGAGTCGCTCTTGTGTCCCTTCTGTGGTTAGTTTTGGTCATAAGAGGAGATGGAGCATAATCATTGTGTGACTCTGGTGCCCCACCCAGCTGGATTGAATTATGCAATACTGGGGCTGCAGCTAGAGATGGAGTGGGAAAAATGCTAATATCTAATTCTTGCAAACAGGCACCATCCATGATCAGATCCCACTTTTATGTAAAACACATGCCCTCTAATGTCATATTACCTTAAAGTCATAGAATTAGAGAAAAGTTTATGTTGGAAAAGACCTATATGATCATTCAGTCCAACCATAAACCTAACACTACCAAATTCCACTAAACCACACCCCTAAGTTCCCTATCTACATATCTTTTAGATACCTCACAGATGTTTCACAGAATATTTTGAATTTCATAGGAACTTTTTGAAGGGAAGATATCCCAGTGAAGGAGCTCTGTTTTACCAGCTTTCTAGGCTTGGTTCAATTATCTACATAGAAGTAACTTGATTTGCCTCACTGCATGTGAGGTATCTGCACAAAGATGGCAAATAAAATCTCAGATCTATGGGAGACCTTCTCTACAGGCAGGGCATCTCGAAAGGTAGCCAATGCTTTCTGGTGTGTCAGTTCAGAGCATAAATGTGTTAATGAAGTGAATTTCCAGTCATCCCCACTCCCTGAGTCTCAGCTGTGGAGCTGTCTAGAAGGCTACAGCCTGGATTTTTTCTATTGAAAATAAGATACACATATGTAGTCCATCTGCTAATGGATATTCAGTTCAAAGCTAGATCTCATTCAAAGCAACCCACCTTGAAGTTTTTATATTCAACTCTACAAATCTATTCTTATATGTCTACAACATTCCTAATGCAGACATAGGCAAATCAGTAGTCCAGCTCCTTAAGCAGACTATCCTAATTGCAAACCGGGATAATTGTTCTGGTCTAACCATGGAATACTGTGTAGACAGGTAAATTCAATAGTACAGGGTGTCCTGATGCTGATAGAATCAAAGATGTGTGTGTGAAGAGAACAGGAATGGGAAGAATCATCATGTAAACAAATGCAGTCAAACTGGAGATTCAGATTTCCATGTGTGTCTGAACAGGTCCTTAACAAGGGCAAACATTAGTAGTGGCAGTCCCACTGCTGACATCAGCATCATGACTTCACTGCTTCCCATGCCCTCTCATGCTTCCAGTAGTCTTTAATTGAAAATGACATGCTTGATGTTAAAAAGTACAATATGTATTGAGTGGAGGAGAGGTGCTTTTTACCTTCCACTTACCAAAAATGATGTCTCTGTCACTGACCCTTGCCCACTTTCCTCCTGAGATACAGCTACACACACATACACCCACTTCCTCCTCTCTGAAGAAAACCTGCTCTTCCCTCAAGCTTTTTGCCAGCCTAAATTAAGTTTTCCAAGCAGAATTAGTACCACCTACTTGTAGACCAGTCCCACTTCCCTTATGCCACTATTATGAGGGAGGACTGGATGAAGAATGACCAGCTAAATATGACTACCAGAGCTAAAGAGAAGCCCTTTCTTTTGTCATCATCTTACTATGTGTCTTTGTCCTCTTCTCTCCCTCCCTCTATCCTATGGCAATTCTACTGAAGCACATCTTGGAGCATCTATATTTTAGTTTTCTGCTCATCACTTTTTAGGCCTAAAAAATTAACTTCAAGTACACTTCTAGGGCAGTCTAGACTAATTTTTATTTATAAATTTACTATTAAATGGTAAATGCATTGGGGTGGAATCAGATACTTCCTGGAATAAAAGGAAAGTGGCAGAATCGGAATTTCACAGCTGGGTATACACTATAGTAGATACAAATCTATTTAGAAACAATGCTCACTCCCACTGTACCCACCCTACTGGCAGAGGGCAGAGGCGACAGCAACCACAGAAAAAAAGCTTTTAAGAGATCCAGTAGAAGCCCCTTGGGAAATCTGCATGAAAGTGACGCTCCAGAGACCTGAATTCCTTCCTCCATCAGAAATGACAGAGTGGAAGCAATAAAAGTCATTTTGGAGTCTGTTATCCTATGTTAACCTGATATTTCAGGTCTGTTTCACTTGAATGTTACCTTTTCTTCAAGAAGGAATGCTTCTCAGAGATGCAATATAGTGGTTCCCATGTTTGGTGGAGAGTAAGAGTTCAACTTCCCCTTCCCCCTGTTTTTCCCAATTCAGAAAATCCTAGAGTGACTTTTTGCAGGGGCTGGTGCCATGCAAAAGCAAAGGAAGCTGATGTCAGCCAAGACCCCCTTGAAGTGAGATGAGTGATGCCAAGAAGTCTGCACTGTGCACCAAGCCCTTGTCTTCTCATTACCAAAACTACCAAAAGACAGTCAGATGTTTTCACACATGTGCTAAACTTCCTACAGTCCACTCAAAACATGCTAACATCAAGTAGTAAAGGACTTGTTGTGATGTAGTCACCACTCCACCAGAGGCAGCTGAGAAATTCCCTTATTAAAGCTTCCTACAACCACACAAGACAGTGCCTATGAGGTCAAGAATAAAACCCCTCAAAATTCTTGGCAAAGCAAATTAAACTGGCACTGAACCTTGAGACTATGAAACAGCGTTGCTATAAAGCACTGACATGCTCAAACCAGGAAGATACAAAGCCTGGTCACGTAAGTAGCTATACGCTCAGTGCTCTTTCTGCTGTTAAAAAACAGAGGGAATAAAAACAAAAGGGAAAGGGAAATGCATTTAGAAAATGCCTTTGAATTCTGTCTGTGTGGCTTTTATTGCTGATACTGTTCTGTCTCTGCATAAGCAAAGATATTGGCTATTAACACTATAAAGTATTTTTCACTGCTGAGTACTCAGGTTTTGTTGAAATCCAGTACTAAACTATTATTCACCTTCCTGTGAACCAAGTAGACTGTGATTCAGTTTCCTAAATAAAGGCAGCTGATGCTATCTTAAGGACCACAGGTTATCCTTGGGTGTCCTGAATAGCACAGGCCATGAATTATCTGGGCTGGCCTTCAGTGGTATCTCAAATACCCTAGTGTGTAAACCAGTAGTAGATACCTGCACATAGGTAACCCAACCACCCTTGTCCTAACCCATGTGGTTCATAAAATCCAGAATAAAGAGATTTTTCATCAATATCCTACACTAATCATTCATCTCCTGTGGAAAAGAGAGGAAAATAGTTACTAGACTTGGTATATCATGAATATATGGGCTTAGGAAGGGTCAAAAGAAGAAACTGGTGTAGCCAGGTGGCTACACACTGGCTTAAAAGACTAAACTCTTCAGCTAACACTGTACTCTCAAATAACCCAAAACCTTAAGTTACTAGAGACCAAGGGTTTACAGAAGAGCAAAATATTAGGCCATGAAGAATTACAGAAAGGAAGCCTGCTCGGGCCACAAGAGGTGCAAGGGTCAGCTCCCCAGTATATGCCCTTTATTGTTGCTAAATCTGTTTTCTGTTCTTGGGATATTCTTTTGCTTTCTTAATGAGCAGCTCATAGAAAGTCTGTGGGAAAATATAGTCCTAAGAGTCTGGGGTTTTTAGTTGCTTGAGGATATCTGTATGAATGCTTACACAGCCACAACTGTCTGTGTAGGCAATGGTTGCAGGTACTGAGCTCTTCTAAATTCATTGTTTGTGGACTCGTGAATGTTTGTGTGCAACCAGATGTGCCTTGCTTTCACTGCTAGGATAGACACATGCATTTTTATTGGAAAAAATACCTCTTTCTTATCTACTAGAGTGTTGCACAATGCAAATGCAGCAGCAGCAGCAGCAGAAGGATGCAGATTCCTCCTGCCTCTCCTCCTCACCCACTCTTTTCCTACTGTCACTCCGATGATAATGATCTGTGTTCTGGGCATTTGCTGGAAAGCTTAAACGTAACCACTGTTTTTTCGGTTGCTGGAGTTGAGGTGGGCATCAAGCACTCCAATGAATAGAAATAAACTCTAATCCAAGAAAACTCCATTTTGTCTAATCTTCACTAAGCAGTAATCTGGGAGGCACCTTGCTCTCATTTTGCATGGAAGGAGAGCAAGCAGGCCGCAGTGTCATCATTGCTGAAGTGTGGATTGATCTCATCCGTTTGTATCCTGGGGTCTCCTAATTCTGTTCTACCTCAAGAGCTATAATCTGTCCCAGGAAGTAATATTCACAATGAAACAATTCCTCCTACCTCCTAGATGCTCCTACTGGAGCATCAGAGGCAAAATTTTTTTCTTCCTTAACGAGTGTATCCAAAACAGACACAAATCCAAGATGCAAGGCTGGGGATTTTGTTGGAAACTTTTCCAAATTTCAGATCAGAGGCTGCATTTGAACCCATTGATTAAGCTTGCTAATTTAAATACAGAAGTTTTCAGCCTCTTTTTAAAACACGTGATCTGGAGGACATGAAATGGTGGAATTTTATTTTTTTCTAATGTACTTGGGTATTAATCATAGAAACCTTGCATGTTCTCTCTCATCACACTATGACACTTTTAAATGATAGCACACAGTTCTTTTGCAGTTTCTGCCTCCCAAGTAAGGAACACAAAAATCCCACAAAAATTATGTTCGTGTAATGGGAGGCCCTATCAGGAACAGAAGAAGGACCTAGGCAATGAGGAATTTATTCTCTTAGTGGTCCAGAAGTGTACAAATAAGTTGATACTTGTCAAAAGCAAAAATGTGCAAACCCTGGAAATGGATACTTACGAAAAACAATACAAATACTCTTTGGTCATATAGTGACAGGACAATAAAGAAAAAAATAAGTAGAAATCCCATACAATGGACATGACATAGAGACAGAACATAATCTGTGCACAGATTAAAAAGGTAAATGAAAACTTGTCTTAATTTTTTTAATAGCAGTGGTGATACTGAGTGTAGTACAAGGCAGTGTAATTAATGGAAATTAGGAAATAGAAGTATACTCTAAGATAATACTGCACTGAAGGAAGTGGAACAAAAATAACTTTCACCCCAGAATGTTTAAAGAACTGACAAGGGATATTTCAGGATAAGTTGAAAGAATCTTTGCACACCTGTCAATATAGAAGGCAGAATACCTGACTTAAATTATACAAGTAAGGGGGAAAAAAGGTGATCTGAGGAACTGCAGATTTAGTTATATGATCCTGGTGGTATGCAATGATTTGCAGTACATGTAGAAGCAATTAAAGACATAAAGGCAAGCAGACAATAATAAAAAATGCATTATGGATTTTCCTAAAGCAGAAAAATACCCTGACTGCCTTTTCAGTTAACTGATTTTTAAACAAAGGAAATGTAGGAACAACTAATCTATCACCATTTAAGTAAAACATTGGATGCAGTGTCTGATTATTAGTTAAGATGTAGATGATGGCATTAGTAAAGAAATTTTAGGCAGATAAGAAAGAGATTTCCACTGGTCAGGCTGAAAGGGGAATTTATTAATAGAGCTTCTTAAGGAGTGAGAACAATTTTGTTTAATATATCCTGATTGATCTTAACATAAGAGTCTGCTTATGAAATGGACTGATGACACATAGAAAACACTGTCAATGCAGAAAGAAGGAGGTGAATAAACAAAGATCTGCCTCACCTTGAGGACTGGTCAAACAGAAATAAGAAAAGCACAAAGTGCAATGACAGGCACTGCAGCAAAAGTTTCTCATGAGAGTGGGAAGCTCATTAGCTGGAAAGAACAGTGGAGCAGGCAGACTTGGGAGCAGTAACACCTCATGGGGTGACTCTGCAGTGACAAAGTAATGGCAATGCCACTGCAAAAAGCACTGGTAGAGATTTCACCTGAAAGAGGGCATAATTCTGGTTACCCACTTTGAAGAGAACTTGCTCTGGTTTTGGTTTGAACTGCTTTGCTTGTACGAACCAAGGCAAAGAAATTTCAAGTTAGATGGTCACTAAAAGAGCTGATTTTATTTTTGATCTTCTAAACTGCTCCCTAGATGAGTATGAGTTGTTTCTGGGTCTGCAAAAATATTTAATTATACACAGACTAACTAATCTCTCTTTTTCTCTGTTTCTGTGAAAGTTTGCAATGGCAAGAAGCAATATGGAATCACAGCCTCCATTGAATCTGTATCAATTTATTCTGACCAGGAATTTGATCCTTCTGCTTTTTCTCCTGATGAGGAAATCTGATCCTTTCGCCTTTTTACCCTTACAAGTAACTCAGGCCTTTCATTTAGCCTACCACCCCAACCCTTGTTGCTAAGGATGAAGAGATAAAGGCTGCAAAGCAGCATTTGAATAGAAATCCTTGATAAACAAATCTTCTTGCATGAATAGAAGAACATGTAGTTCTCATAAAAATGGTAATTAGAGCCCAGCATGAGGAGGCTGTTTTTTTCATAGTAATAATAATAATAAAAATTTTTAAAAAGTCTCCAAGAGTATTCATTGAGGAGGAAGTTATATCTGCCAGCATTATTGCTATGATTATTGTATTACCACTAATAACAATGATAAGACTCTTGCTAAGGGACAGGAACTTCTATGTAACTAAGTAAACAGCCCAAAAATGGGTTTCCCTTAGGTCATGTCATCAAATAATAAAGACAATTGACAGATCTGCTTACAGACCACTGCAAAGTACCAGCGGATTGCTTCTCTCTAGTAACTCATTTGCTTTTACCTTCCCAGTTACACTGGTGCCGTGGAATGACAAAGCTGGCATTTGCACAGGTATACATTTTGTGGTCCAGCTCTAACTTCTCCCATAACCTGTCTTTCTATCCCCACCTCCTCCATCAATTTATTTGTTCCTTCCTTCCTTCTCCCACTCCAGCATAATATTTGCAGAAGGCATGGCTGTTAATTTAGCCAGAAAATGGCTTGATGGTGATAGGGAAATAAATTGATCAAAACTTTTGAACAGCAGCCATGGGAAGAAAGAAACACCCCCAGCCATTTCACAGTGGCCTCTCCCTGTGCTTAAAGAAACCTCATAAGCTCTCAGCACAAATTAGCATGGCCTCATTATAAAAACAGAATTGGGGTCAGAAGAAAGTAAGATGGGTAAGGGGAAAAAAAAAATCCCATCAAAAGCAACATCTGAGACAGAAATTCCCTAAGTGGGGAGAACAAAAAAAAGCAAAAAAAGCAAAGCTTCAGAGGCAAGGAAGAGGCTATAGACAGAAGAGAAGTAAACACAGCTTTATAAAAAAAAAAGGCAGAAAAGGCAACCCCCAAAATCCCCACAAAGTCTTGATGTCATGCTGCACACTCCTGCAGAAGAGTTTAGGTATTTGAATCCTTCATGAATTGCCATTCCCAACCATTTGCAATTGTTGCTGCCACGATGGTCTGGCCAAGCCATAGCTGTTTGATGGCCTTTGGAAAAGACTGCTGTCTCAAAGACTTTAGCGGCACATTCTGAATTCCACAGGAAGAAAATGTGAATGGCAACTGCACTACTGGCATTCAGTGTGGAAAAGACCTGTTTATTCTACCTGAGCTTGAGCATGACATCACACTGTAACAGTCATGATCCCCAACTATGCTGGAACTCCTTTGTAATGACACAAAGCATCCCAGTGCTGGCATCAGTCACCAGCAACAAAACCAGCAGCTAAGTACAAAAATGTATCTCATTATGCTGCTATTTACACACACTTAGCTGCAAAAGGAAAGTACCAGAGGGTCCTGCTGTCAGTTCACTCTTTAGTTTGCCATGGAACGAGGGTAACCTAGCTGAGGTCCCCAGCAAGGGGACCTGTGCAAACACAGCTGCTGGCCTGACAGCTCTCCCTGCCTGGGCAGCTGGACAGCTCTGCTGCAGCAGCCTCTCTCCACAGGCCCTCTACTCACACTGGGCAGCTGCTTCTGCCTCCTCTGACTTGGAGGAAAGTACTTGGGAAAGGAGCTCCTTCTTACTCTCCACACTGTCAGGAGCTTTACAGCCCACTCTCAAAAAGGCAGTGCCACTTTGGCATTAGTAACTATCCTAGCCATTCCCATGGCTGACACTCAGGAGCCTTGGCTCACACTTGGGAGCCAATCATGGTGACTGTATAGGCAGGAGAAGAAGGCACAATATGCCTTGCTCAGGGTCACAGGCAAGCATGAAGGCAGGCAGCATCACTGTCTCCTCTGTTGTCATCTTAAAAGACTAGCTCTGACTTATTCACAGAAAAAGATAATAACTGTAGTCATGAAGGTTTGTGCCACAAGAAAAAAGCCCAGAATCAGCCTGGGCAACCAGACACAATGGACAGGCTCTGGTATTTTTTTCCCATCCCTTCTGCAGAGCTGTGAGCCACTCTCCCAAACCTCCTGGCCATCCAGCCTCTTTTTCCTTCCATACAGAGACAGGCTGTGGCTTGCTGCTATCCAGATAGCACAGCTCTATTGGCACCCGGCTTTGTTGTGCTGCCTTTGCCCTGACAGGTGGCAGCAGGGATAGAAAGAAGCCGGCAAGGCAGAAAATGTTACAAACCAATTGAGTCAGGAGCCTAGAGGATCTGTCACTTCACTCTTTTCCCCCTATTTTAAATTATTTTATTAATTCTGCCGTGCATAGCAGGGGGTGGGAAGAGGGAGAGAGAATGAGGGGTAAGAGAAAATAGATTAAAAAAATACAGATTGGACCTTGAGTTTATTTACTCTGATACTATCCCTGATCATTCTGACCCTTAAATTACTCTGCCGCACAGCAGCAGGACCTTCCAGAATCAATATTATTGCTCCTTGCTCATGGCAGTGGCTATTGGAGGTGACATTTCATAATTCAGATACAAAAATTAAAAGGCAAATTTGAGAGAGGAGTAGAGCTTCTATATTTGCTCAGTCTGCTGAGTAAAAACCCCTCAGTCAATTCTACAACTGTCTCCTAAGCAAACAATCAGAACTCAAGTGTGATTTGAGAATTACCTCCCATACTGAGCAAGAATACGGGTTTGAAAACAAAGTCAGGTTAGTCAAATATATAGAAAACCTAGTGTCATCTAGTCTCGGCAAGGCCTAAATACAACAATGTCCATGTTTTTGGTTTTGGCTGCTATAGGATATGGCCAGCACAGAAGAAATTGCTCTTGTGGGATATGATGGAAGTGGCAAATCTACCTTGAAAAGCTGGCCTTAAAGATTGAAAGAAAACCATCAAACAACTTACCACTTCCTCCAAGTGCAGGATGCTTCCCTAAAAAAAGTGTTTTCTTTAAAAAAAACACAAGATTTTAATTTTTCTTTTCCACTCCATTCCTTTTAATACAAATCTCCTCTGTCTACCCAGGATGACTAGAAATTTCCTTTAAAAATAAAATAGCAAGAGGCTAGATTTTCATGTAATAGCACGTCACCAAGAGCTGTGACTTTAAGAAATATACCAACTATAACAACACTCTTGGAAAAAAAACCCTAAAATTGGCAACATTATTAGGTGTATGAGTCACAAGGGCGAGATACATCAAGCACCAGCTCCAGCAGGTATTCCTGCACCCTGTCCCATGGAACTCTCCTTATCTGTTATTTGGAGGGGGATGTTAATTGGGTCCCAAAAGCCTGGCACTGCTCTAGAGACCAGATGGGCAGTCCTGCTGGGCCCTGGGTTAGGGCAGGTCTGGGGCTGCCCAGATAAGCATCAGCTGGGTTGCATGCACAATCCAAGGCAGAGCACCAGCGATGTCTGCAGCTCCACATCGAGGGGGGCTGCCAGAGAGAGAACAAGGAGGCAAGGACTCTGTGGAAGGTATGGTAATGTCTCACAGAGGAGGTTCTGTAAAACATCATTTCACACAGAGTAATGTTTGGATACCTGAGTCTAATCATGGAGTTAACAGCCCTTATTTGCACAACCTCTCATACACACACCGTGGTGCATAGGATACAAATCAAACTTCTGTCTACTTACAAACAGCATCCAGGCTATTAGGACACAGCAAGCAGCAGACCAGCCAGGATCATACAAAGGAATACATTTCATCTTCCAGTTCTCTATATGGTACCAAGAGACATGTTTTGCACCAAAAGACTTTTCTCCCTCTTCATCATTTTCTGTTTCTGCCTTTGCTGTTGGTACAGAGTGGCCCAAGAGAAGGGATTTTTAGTACTTGCTGATGCTTTGTTGTTTAATCAGATGGCTGCTGGAATCAAGGTTTTCTGGTTGAAGAGGCAGCTGAGCAGGGACTTTCAGAGAGCAGAAATGTCAGTTGGCCTCTTGGGAGACAATCCCTAATCCACCTAGAGCTCCTTCAGACACTCCTAATTATTGGTTTGTATTTTAAATGGCCAGGGGAAAATGGGGTGCCTTTAAAAGAAATAAATAAGTGAAAGCATCAGAATGAGGTAAGTGTATCTATTAAGCTGCTGACAACCCATCTGTCTGAATTCTACCTAGCACTTAGCGCACAGAAGAGCAAAGTAGGCCTAAATTAAAATTTTGCACAGATATGAGTAAGTAGATGCAGATACTGAGTAAGAAATAGCAGAGATCACTCCTTGTCCTTACCAGCCACATTTGCAGAAAGCATACAGTGCTCCTGACTTAATGGAATACACATTTCTTCCAACACTCAGTCATCCCCAACTGTTCCAGTGCACCGCTGCCTGGCTTCAGAGATTTCCTGTTATCTCAGTCCCTCCTGAGCCTTTTCTCTTCTGTCATATCTGGTGCAGTGGTTGTGCAAAATGGGAGAAAACCTCACTAAAAACGAAACACACATCTGAAAGTCTTCCGGGTCTGTCTTAGAACAACGTCAAATTAAGGTGAAATACAAGTCAGTCTAACCTGAAGGATTTCTCACTAAAAAGTTTTGAGTTGAAATTTCAGTTGCATTGCGAGTGGCAAATGTGACAACTGATATTTCTGGAGCTGAACTCACTATGATTTCTACAGTAGCAGAAAGCTATGCTAGAATCTCATTTGCTTGGGTCAGTAAATAAGGAGTGGCAGTAGTCATGCAATCTGTGCCACTTTTCCTCTTAAATCATGTCTGAGCTTAGATGTCTGTATACTTAAAATCTATATTTAAGAAACCCTACTTTCCTAATAATTAAGCTAATCATACAATCTTCAACACAAAGTTGACAGTCCCTTGAATGCTGATTTCTAGCCATGGCTGATTTTACAAATGCAAGGAGTTTGCTTTTATGAAAACAAGTGAATAGAAGGCTGGAAAAAAGTTTCAGTGCAGCTCTGTAAGACAGAGAGACATTATGACTCCTGTGCTACAAATAGAAACCAAGGCAAGGGGATTTCCCAATTTGCCAAGGGAATGTACAAAATCTCTGTGGCTGCACTAACCTTGTCATAGCCACTGGAATGGGTGCTGCCTCCTCTTGGCATTGTGTTGGAATTGTGACACTGGACCTGTTCTTAATGAAATACAGGGGTAGAAGGCCCTACATCCTCAGTTGTAACAGAGCTCTGACTATTTTCTCAAGGACTGGCATTGTAAGATGGGTCCCGTGATCTAATTCTAACTCGCTGCATTACACATTTACCTCTCTGCTTGCTTTGACCCTGTTCCCCTTCCCTGCTTGTGGGTAGATGCATTTTCAAAGTGACCTTGCTGCTGCTCACTAACAAAGAGCAGTGAAGAATACGACTTCAGATGGGAGACAGAGCTGGGAGAAACACCATCCAAAATGGTACCCACCTGAAAGCACGGGCGGGAGGACTTAATTAAGAAGATATGAATTCAGCCTTTTAGCTCTAACCAATGGGTATCAGAGATATTTTTTCAGTGGAACAAAGCTCCATGCCTACTTTTGCATAGTGCTACCCTCTGCAAAATAGCAATCACAGGAAGAGCTGGGTTCAATTGTGGTCCATGCAAAGAATCCCCCATGAACAGTCAGGCTCTTGAAAAGCTTTGAGAGAGGATGGCCAGTGAGTTCATCTCTTTACAACCCAGTGGCTCAAAGAGACATCTTTGCCTTCAGTCAGCACTCAGATGTACCGCAAGGCTTCCCTTTGTGAAACAGAATAGACGTCTCCAACGACAGCGAGCATTGTCCACGCAGGCATAAAGCAATATTTGGACATGCTGAATGGCTTCCTAAGATGAGAAAAAGTGCTGAAGAAACACTAAATTATGACAGATGGGAGCCCTAGAAATGCAACTACCCCCAAACTGGAAAATGAAAAGCCGGCACAAAGGGCAGGCATAACAATAGAATTTAGGCATAACGGAATACACGCCATTTAATGCGGAGTGCACTGAAGCTTCGATACATAAGTCAAAATCCTAGCCATTAAATAGCCTCATTTAAAAAGTTTTAAAGCAATTAAAATAAATTAGAAACTTCACAGGAGGACAAAATCACTGAAAAGGATAAGAAGCACTTTATGCCAGGCTCTGATTCTGACAGTGTTGTGCCCATGAGGCCAGATTTTTTATTTGAGAAGAGCTCGGGGGTAGATTTTCACAGGCTCTGCACCAATAATTAGGGACAGATTTTTCCAAACTGCTCAGCTTCCATTATCCAAACAAAGGCCAGATATACCAAAGTGCTCAGGGCCCAGCAATTTCTACTGTGACAGTTATAGTCACAACATGGCCAGATTTTTCAGAAATGTCACCATTTATTCTCTGTCTGCTGAAGGAGGAAGTGGCCTATTTAAAGGCCATCTTCTAGGTTTTTCTTCACTGGCATGTTGGAAGTAGATGGTTTTTCAGTCCCAGTAACAGTGAGAGGGCCCCAACTTTGCCAAGTCTGACACAGCAGGGTCTTGAAAGACAAGTGGAATAAACCCTGCTGCTTTCAGTCAATTTTCCCTAATTCCTGCTTGAGATATCTACCATCGACCTCCATATGAAGCACATCAGAGCTGACTGCAGAAGCAAACTTGTGAAATTATAATGCTGCTTCCAGCCATTTTGAAGAGCTAGATACACCATTTGTGGCACACCAGAATAGGAGCCTTTCTAAGAAAGACAAAAATCCCTTAGCAATGCTGGTGATAGAGAAGAGAGCACAACAGGACTTTTTCAGCTTTTAAGCTGGTACTAGCTTAACTTGGAAAAGAAACAGAGGCAACCCTACAGCCAGGCCACAGACCACCAGGCTTGAAAACTCCAGGAGTTTGTTTCCTCTCAGATCATCCTGAAATGGATGTTGCATTTTTCCTAGTGCCAAGGTCATCTGGATCAGGGCTGCTGTATATACAGGAGGTGGCACAGAGGAACAGTACTTAAAACCAAACTGTAACTCAGCAATGCCTACAATACCCCAAACTGGAGGCTTTTGGAAAGAAACTTCCTATAAAATTATATGGGATAATTTCCCTCTAAAGTAATTACTTTTCCTTCCAGAAGAGCACATCAGTAAACTTCTCCAGTGCCTTACATGTCTGTGTCTGTCAGAACATTACACCTGCTAATAGTTAACACTGTACCTGCCCAAGGGAGTGAGTTAAATACCAGTGCCTCCAAACAGACCTCTCCACAGCAATGATGCTCTGGTAAAAGACCAAAAGTGAGGTTCTAGCTCTAAGGAGGTTCAGGATGACTTTAAAACAGTGAGAGTACCCAACAGTCTGTTACCAAGCTCTTGAACCCCCAGTAGATTTGCAATGGATGCAGTGAGGCGTCTCAAGTAATTTTTGAACCAGGATTAAGCAGCAGCTGCAACATACCACAGAGCACACAGAACAGGAGACTTTCAATCAGACCTGAGGTCCTATGTACTCAAAACAGAATAATGAGAGAGGCACATCTAAGTTACATAAATGGTCTCTGATATTTTAGATTTTCTCTTGTGTCTGTCTTCCAATGCTTATTTAAAACAACCAGGAAGAATGAGGCAGGGAGCAAAAAGTGCTCTGTTTATTTTCGTGATATTTATGCCTTCCATATCCATTTTTACCAATGGGAAATTAAAGCTCAGTGGAGGACCATCAAAGCATCTCAAAATTACAGTCAGAAAAGGAAACTCAGGTCATGGGAGGACACCAGTGCTCCTAGTTCACCAGTGGTTCTGTGGTGGTCTTTGCAACCAATCACACATTTGATAATGTCTAACAGCTGGATTTGAGAGCAACACATTCAGTGCCTTGCAGAAAGAAATACAGAGCACTGAAGAAATTGCTCAGAAAAGACAAGCTGAGGCTTTAAGTTTTTACTCGTAGAACTGGCTCCAGTAATCTTGTCTTGAATAACTTCAAGTGGGTCAATAAAGAGGAACATGCTCCTTTTGCTGCTCATTGTTATACAAAATCTGAGAAGCCATCCTTACCTGGAATTAAGTGTAAGCAATAGTATGCTATAGAGAATACTACAGCACAGAGAGAAGCATTGTGGCATATTCCTGTTAAACTCAGTTTTTTTAAAAAAAAAGGAAAAAGTAAAAAAAAACAAACGTGTTGTCCAGTCTTGGAAGGAAATCTTTTCTTCTGCATTGCCACCTTCACCCATTGTAACTACACCAGAAATCCCTAATTTCCTTCACTGCAGAGCAGCAAGCAGGTGTATAGCAGGATGTGTATTAGACCACACCACCCCTCCTTTATGCTGCCTGTTCCCTGTGGGGGCAAGATAATTATATCCACCCTAAGAAAACATCAATATTTTATTTTTAATGAGCTGGGCAGACCCAATTATCTCAGTAGGCTGTTAATAAGTGAAATTGTGAAGTACGGCTGCAGCTTTGATGGAAACAGAGTCATCTCTGAAATGGGAATTTCTGACACACAGAGTATTAAATAAGATGCCAGACTGCTGGAAGTTAGTCAGAGAAAAACTGTATAAGAAATAAAATTTGCCTTAGCAGCAACACTCCATATTAAAAGATAATAAGTCAAAACACAAAGAGTCATCATATCAGCTTAAAAATCACAACTCCTGAAATAACAATGTATAGTGTTTTTCAGTGCCACTCTCATTACTGATGTTTTGTGTTTCCTATCACCAAGATTTTCTCCCCCAAATAGTGATAAGAAATGCCTTTCCTTTTATTTTTTTATTTTTTTTAAAGTAGTAAACAATCTTATGGAAACAACATAGAATGTAAGCTTTAAGGTAAAAAGGAAAAAAAAGTATGAAGAGACTTGCCATCATTGTGTGGCGGACTGAACCACACACTGGCAGGGCAAGAACATTTTTCCATTTACTTTCACAAGAAGCTTGGTTCAGGAAGCACATTAATCTCTCTTGCTCTTCCCTTCCCTCTCTTGCTGTGCCCTCAGAATATGGCCTTTTCATTCACATGTTAAAAATCAGATAGAATAGAAGCAAATCTCAAGAGATCAATGGATGAATTTTTCAGAATATGCAAAGCTTACTAACCACATTGACAACAACAGAAACTGGAGAGATAATTCAAAATGTGATGGAAAAATACAAACATGCCTTCCCACTCGAGCTTTTGCTTGAGTGCAACCGAACTCTATCAGAACAGAGAGCCTGGTACAGACTCATAATTCAAATTTTATTTTCCTATTTAAGATGAATTCCAGTTCCAAAATAGAGTGAAGATAATTTATTCTCTAAGCAATATAGTAGATATTAATCATCAAGTGAAATCTATAAGCATTTCATTTCCTCTTGAATCTCAACACATATTTTCTTTTCATAAATCAGAGTTACAAATCCAGTTTCAGCCTCAGATTACCATGAGATTACTTAGTTTATTGAATCTCAAGCAATTTAGGATTTATTTTTTTTCTTTTTGGAAGAGGATAACTATAAACATGCAAATAGTACTGTGTCCTGCTGTCCAGTAAAGCCAAACTCCACCGCTGCAAAACATCAGATTTAAGTGTATTTGGCAGGAGCAAAACAGTTTGTTGTCTAACCCATAAATGCAGATAATATAAATGTGGTTACAAGCACCAGTCAAAGCCACACATGAGCCTTGAGCTCTTGTTCATGTGAAGTGGTTCCTCCACCTATTCAGTCACTTGACTAGGATCAGTGGTGCTGTTAGTGAAACAAAACTAGTCTTTGGGAATCAGGGTATTCAATCCAATCTCTGAATGAAAAGTTGTTGCTAAGAGAAAGCCAGCCCCTGACTTTATATCTGACAGGCCAGCTCTTGATTTTATCATTCCTTTTTCCCTTTAATAATTCTGAAAAATGCTGAATAATTCTAAACCTGGTGCTATACCTATGGCCCTCATGAAATGAAATGCATGTACTAGTGCAATCATTTTACTGACATTCCAGACACTCAGCCATATGACCTTGCAGTTCATTTTAAAGGGAAAGAGCAGAATTAGCATGCTCAGCCAGCTCAGTGAAATAAACATAAACCATATAATAACAAAGGGACAAAAGGGAGAATAAAACAAAAAGGGAAAAAAAGAAAAAGTTTGCAAACTTTAAACTCCCCTAATCAGTTACGTTCCACTAAAAGCTGAGCTCCTTACGACTTCTTTCTGCCTTGACTGCTCATCCTAATCATAAAAAAATCATACATTTAATTCCAGAAAGATGCAAAGGCACAATACATACTTTGATCCAAAGCTGTTTCTTCTTGTTGGAGTCCAAAAACAGTTTTCAGGCTTCCAAAGGCTCTTTGCCAGCTCTGATTAGAAGCCACACTGGCTGACAGAATAATTGCTCTATAATCGTATCTTCAGTACCCTGACCTGGTTTATGCATACAATCTATATTCTAATAGCAGTCAACAGGTCACCAGTTAATAAAAATACCATTAACATCCCCCTGTGAGTAAGAAAGGGAGATATTCATCTCACTAGGCCAGTGGTGGGCCAATATAATTTCTGTGGCTGTTAGTGTAATTAACTCTGCCGACATGTGGATCTCCCTGGAGGACAATGCAAGCACGGAATGACCTTGCTGTGAGTCCTCACTGGTGGTACTATGGGGGGCACAAAGATGTGCAAGGACTCAGGTCAGAGAAGAGTGGGTACTTCCCACAGCCTGACCTCTCAAATAAAGAGAAGCTCATAATTTCTAGGATAGTGTAGAGCACATCTGGCTTCGACTGTAAAACAAAGGTAGGGATGGCCACAGCATGGGCAGGCAGAGCTGGCATCCTGTGTTCAGCAGCGTCTAAAGGGCAGGCAAAGAGAGAGGAAGTGAGCAACAAAGAGAGTCAGGCAGGCAGGAAAGTGGTGAGGAAATGAGTTTTTGAATGGAGAGTCAGTATTTCCATTCAGCCTAAATGACTTCCATGTAACACAGCTTGTGTTACAGCCATTACATGTATGTCAGAGGAGTACTGGAAAATTCCACGGTTTTCCTAGAAATAGTCTTGGAGGTCTGTGTTCTCATCTAAACCCTTAACTGAGACATTAATTGTATTCATGAGCAGAAAGCTCTGCATTCACCAGGAGTCACAAGATGCCTAAAGTAGAAGAGTTTTTAAATAGGTTTGTGGGAAGAGATATTACCTCTAGAAATCCAGAAATCCTCTAGAATCCCAGAAACTAATGTAAGAATCTATGCCAAAGAAACCAGGAGATGCAAGATGTAAAAAAGAAATTCTTGAAAGAAACTTGGGCTTGCAAGTCAATGAAGCAGATACTGTCCTATACAGTCAGTTATGCATATCCTCAGTTTCTAGGTTTATTCCCTAATTCTTTACATTGTCTCCCAGTTTTGCTGTCTGACACTGCCCGAGTCCCAGGAAAATGCATCCCAAAGAGAGGACCCAGCCTGACACTTGCAATGCAGGCTGCACTCCAATCTCATCCATCTCCTCCTGCAGGAGTCACTCAACCGCACACAGACCAAGACCTAGCAAAATCATTTCACACACTAGTCCTGTTCCAAGATCAAAGTCAGCTCCCAGCAAATAAATGTCCTGCAATTTAACTGCTGAAACACACCTCCTCCAAATCATCTTAGATCCAGATCACTGCACTGCCCGCACAGACATTTACATTCTGCTCCACCTACGCATGCTCACCTGGACCCAAGCCCAGAAGACAGGAATGACCATTCCCCTCCTCACTTTAGCATCTATCAAAGGTCCTCTTGTCCTCTGGCTCCTTTTCCTCCTTACTTGAACAGTACCACGGCACACATTCGGAGACTTCAACAAGTTGTTTTATTGCCAGATGAAAGGACAGGACCAAGAGAGAGCTGCTCACTGGATTTGTTTCACCAGCTGACACAGACTGATACAGACAGGCACTTTAAGACAGCATATCATTGTCAGATGAGACTTGCTAGCCTTTCACAACATCTCAGTCTCTGGGGACCTATAAAAGCTCTTATGTTGTGCTACAGTTTGGGCTCTTTCTGACCAATGTTGAGCCCATTATATTGGTAATGTTGACAGCACTGGACAAAAGTGACTACTATGTGACAAGAAGCTCAAAACATTTTCTCCTTTTCTCTAGTGTTCTCTGTATGATCTGGGAGTTCAGTGTATTAAACCCTATGCACATCTACTACTTGGTTCAATTAACAGTTTGCAAGTATTAAGGATCCAGTTTGATTTTAACTGTTGAATGAAATTAAGTTCAGAAGTGTTAAAAGAGGGCCCCCTCTGCAACAGTTTAGGGTGAAACATCCTGCACTGGGTGATGAGTGTTTGGATGCTACCTGCCAGTGCACAGGGTCCTTAATTTTCAGGAACACTGCACTCTGCTTAGTCACTCGATGAGGATCCATGTGGTCAAATCCATACAGCCGTAGATTCAACTGAACTGATCCATGGAAGAAGAGCACTAAGAATCCAAAAGGTATATTGGAAGAAAAGGGCCAGGAATTCTTGAGAGAAAGGAGCAACAAAAAATCAACTGTATCAGGAGGAAATTTTTCACACCAATTCCCAAAATGACAAAAAATGGAAATTGTATGCAGCATAGTTTATAACTGAATTATCCACTGACTGCATGCAATATGTCATTACATACCAAATAGTTAACAAGATGAAGAAAGTGCAATCTACATAGCTGATAAATAGCTCAGGTAGAATCCACTTTCAAAGACAATCAAGCACTGGCTTTATTGCAGATTAAGAAAAATTGCAAACACACAAAAAGAAGTATACAGGACAGAGAGGAATCAGCAATCAAAACAGAAGATCAGAAAGAGAACAGAAGATGAAAACAAAGAAAGAAAGCCAGAGAATAAGAAAAGCAAATTAATTGGTGGAGAATATGGGAAGCAAGGGAATGAGGAGGAAAGGCTCAGTAGCCTGCATATTCTCATGCTTTTAGTAGCCAAATCTGGAAGCATTTTCAAACACAGTTGCAGCCTTAGAATCTTATTATGGTATATAAATGTTCACATTTTTCCAAGCTCTTTCATGACTTCTTATCTAACCCCTCAGAATGGCAATTAAAATCTGTCCTCACTACTGCTTTTTCAGTCCTGCCTCCCGTTTGCTTTGCTTGCAAGGTGCAGCATCATTAGATGTAGGGATCACCATCCACAAGGCTCCCTAATGATGTTTGTTAGAGTGCATTTGGGAGAATCTGGCAGGTCTCTTCCACAGCCTCAGGCAAGAAAACCCCAGAAGACACACAATCAGGGATGGTACAGGGCAGAGTTTGAAAGGGAGAAAGGACAAAATAAAACAAGAAATAGGATACATGGGCATCATATGTCAGCTCGGTTCACTAAAAAAGGTCACTATCAGAGATAATGTCAGCTGACTGTGTATAGATACAAACTCTTATATCAACATCCTTCCTGCTGGTTAAAGATGAGGATAAAGGGCTTCCTGAAGGCCCTAGGAATCCCTCAAAGTCTGGTTTTTTTTTTTCAGGAAGTGAGTTGTGAAGCAGTAAATTAAACCACAGATCCAAAGATCCAATTAAGAAAGAGAACCAAACAAGTAGGAAAAGGTCTGGCTCAAAAAGGATGCAAGGGTACTCAAGGTTTTCTAACCATTATCCAGTAGAAGAATATTTTTAATAGGTTTCTATTAATAAGGATAATCTAGCTGTATGGGAAGAAATTATGAAAAGCATTTCTTCCCATGGAATTTCAGTTTCATGGTATGTTCATAAGCATGGTCCAAGTGTAGGACACCATAGCTGCATTTTATCTGGCTAAGCCAGATAAGCCCTGTTGCAACCTAGGCTAAAACCTGCTGAAGCCTATCAGTGAGCCTAGGACAGCAACAAAAAGCTAATATCCTAGAGAAATGACAGACACCAGGGAAGATTAAAAGTCTGGAAGCAAGAATATTTCGCTGAAGTATGTCAGGACAGGAAGTAGCAGACTTGCCAAGAAGGAAGGCCCTAAACCTCAAGACAAAATCTCTTTTGTTATTTGGCATTATTATGTAATGTTAGCATCATTTTCTTTTCAAGGAGCACATAATGCCCTAAAACACAGATGAGGACTTGGCATTTACCATGGCTCTGTAGCTCTCAGGTGACATATACAAGTACATATATCTGCCACGTTTTCAGGAAAAAGAAATCAAATGATAATTTCCTTTCTCTGCCAACAGTACCATCCCTTCTCTTTCTTAACTTTCTTTACTGTATCTTCATATACAAAAATTTGCTTCATGATAGCCATGTGATTGAGTGCTGAATTTTTTCCTGAACCTAAGGAATTAAAGATTTGACAGAGTAGCTCCAAAATGTCTCCTGGCTCAGGGAAGCTGTTCCAGTACAGGATGATGAAGAAGAGACATGGTCCATGTCTTCAGCTGTGCTGTCACTATTCTAGTTCTTAAAAAAAGGGAGAGCCATATCTTCCCCAGCAAGCACTGATGGGACAGGATCTATTACACCAGCTGCATATGAAACAAAGTTGTGATCTCTTTTCCTCCCTTGCAGCTTTGCAGCTGTCTTTGTAAAAATTAAAATGAAATTTAAAAACCCCAAAACACACAAAACACAAAACCAGTAAGGATGCAAATGTGCTTTTGGATTTGTTGTCAGCCCTCAGAAAGATGTTTGTTTGCCAGCAGAATCTACTTTACTTCAAAACCACTCTAAATAAAAGTAATAGATGAGAAATTTGTCATAAATATATTTAATGCATGTGCTTATATCACCTTGCTCCACTGGGAAACAAACAAGCACCACATCAGCACAAAAGCATTTCATTTAGTTCCATGCTTATAATGGACTGTATAGTATATACAGCAAAACTGAACTAGAGGTGAAGGCAACGATCCGAAGCTAATAAAACAATAAATTATAATAATAAATAAAAGCTGTCAGAGACGAGAAAGACCCACCATCTCCACCAGTACGTCCATTTGCAAAGCACAGAACTGTTCCCTGCAATTTCTGACCTAGAGAGTTTTAAACATCACAAACAATAGCATTCCCGGCACTTCCCTGGAGTAGCTCAATTCATCTCACTGCCAAGGAGCTTTGCCCCAAGTGTTGTTCTGAATTTTCTTTTTGCTTGGTTGTCACTATGTTCTCAAAACAATCCCCCACTGGGTGAATCAGAAGTCAGCCAGAGGAAAAGGAATTTAGAAAACTTTGTCCAGGGAGATCACTGCACTTGATGAGGTAAAGTATGAAATGTGACTGTATGGATTTCTGCAGTGTCCAAATATCCAACACTTTCTGAAGGCAGAAAGAGAAACAAAGGCCACAATACTTTTGGGCTGGTATTTAAGCTGTTCTTGAAAATATCTACCAACCCTCTAGGGAGGCCTGAAGAAGAGCTGGAAACAGCAGGAGCAAAAGGCGGCAGATGCCAAGATGCAGGTCATGGGATGCAAGCTCTGCCATGGCTACAAGGAGACTGTTGTCACATGGGACTGGGGGTGGAACCACCAGGCTAAGGAAGGCAGTGTGCATTTCTGACTGCCTCTGGGTTATCACTAAAAGAAAAAAAACAAATTTACAGATGGAAGTACAGGGGGACTACTCAGTTGTCACTGACACATCTACTTCACAGGCTATGGTGTTACCATTTCAGAGACTGCTGTGTTTTACCTCCTCTTTGGAGAAGCCAGAGAGATCCCAGTATAGCATCTGCCAGAGTGCCTTAGAACCATTCATAAGCACTTTGAGCACTTACCTAGAAGAGAAGGAAATAACACACAAACATAAGCACAGTACAGCAGGCAGAGCTCCCACCAGCAGCTGCAGCACCCTCGCTCAGCCCCCTACCTCCCTGTCACGCTGCACCTTGGGAAGGGCCCTTTGTGCTTTGGGTGGCAGCTGACACAGGGCCATCCCTTCTGGGCTCTGCACAAGGCAGCTACACTGAATATTCAGCAACTTATCTTCTCCTCTGAGGGTTTTGCTCTCCGTGGTTCACTGCTGATGCAAGCTGCAGCCAAAGAAGAAATGACAGGTGCCTGAAATTCACCATTTCCTTCTGCTCCTACCTCTTCTTTCCAGTCCTTTCTGCTTTAATCTTCCACCATTCACCATTTCACCTCCCTATATCTGTGTCTGCTTCATGGCGAGGTTTTTCATCCTTTCACCACAGTACACTTTTTGAGCATATCCCATTTGGTCATAACTTTTAGCCCAATTTCTTTGGATGCTTCCTTAGAGCTTGGCATTCCTTTTCCAGCTGCCAGCACTAAACAAATTGCTCCTAATTGTGACTGGCAGCACCTCTGCAATAAGGCACTGCTCCTCTCTGCCAATTATTTTGGGACGTTAAGCCAAAGAGCCTTTTCCAAAACTGTCTCCTCAGCTGACCAAACCTTTGCAGCCACCAAACAGCTGACTAGTAAGGAGTTTCTGAAAACATTTTTCATTTCTCCAAATCTAATTGCCAGCTATTCAGATCTGTTCCCCAATCTTTCTCTCTGGGTCTAGATTTCCAGTACAGACAGAATGCAGATGGTGGGAAATTAATCCAACACTTAAAGGTTTTCTTCTAGGTAATATTATGTCTCAGGCTGCCAGCCACACAAGTGTTACAGCAACAGTTCCTCATGCCAGGAAAAAAACATGGCCTAGCTCTCATTTCTCCTCCCTGCCGTCACAGACACACACACACACACTGCAGAGCTGGAAATGAGTTAATCAGATGATGCTCTATAAAGTATGCCAGTTTCTATATAAACAATATTAAATATGATAATTTCCTCCCGTCTTCTTTTTAAGCTGTTGCATTCGCATTCTCTCTCAGTCACATCAGCTTGGGGAGGGAAAACAACTGCAAGAATCTTGGATTATGTAGTTATGCTAATTTACTGAAAAATCTATAAAAGTCAAGAATACTCAAGGATGTAGGAGCCCTGCAAATAACGTGCTTCATCTTCTTTTCCCACATGTCCTATTCTTTGCTGATCAGAAAAAAGTGACCTGCTGCCAAACTCCTTCTGAAAGCTAGAACCAATCATAACTCTTATATATATAAAAGATTTGGGAATAAGATCGGCGAGTTCACTCTCCTGTTATTTGTGAAGCTCTTATTATTCATGAAAATGTTCATAAATCCCTAAAGCCTCATGCATTTTAGCACAGATCAAGTGTCTGAAGATTAGTTATGGAAAGTGCATAATTCACTTTCTATTTTTTTAAAGTTCCTGCCTTCCCCTCACACATGACACGCTACTTAGGCAGCAACTGCCATGGCACAAACGTAAGGAGTTGCAAAACACTCAGAGAAAGCAAAGGAATGGTCAAAGCTACAATGCCTCAAAAGGCCAAAAGAGAACAAAACAGAAAATGGGTTGAGAACTGAAATTAGCATTATTTGCAGAAAAAGAAAATCTAGTGACAAAATTTTTGCTGAATAGAAAGCATATCAATTTTGTAATAGGTTTTAGACCACAAGGTCTACCAGTATTATGATTTATACCAGATAGGGGCTGAGCCTTTCACTGCATTTTCAGCTTCACTAGGAATCTCCATTTATGTGAGAAGCAGCTCATATTTATCTGGATGCCAAGGCAAAGCAGAAAACTGGATTGAAAGTCCCTAGGCTCTGCAAACCATGGGCAGCTCTGGGCTGCTGCCCTTCAACAACAAAGCTAGTCATAGAAATAATTTTGAACACATGGAGGACAGATCCTGTTCTCACTCCCACATTGTTCCACCTGCAGCACAAAGGCAATATTATTGTACCACTGAGATGAACCTCAGTCAGCTGTGATTACTACTAATGAACCACACAAGCTTCAGCTCTGCTGATAAACTAGAATTTCAGTGAAAATTATATCCATCTTCATGTTACCAAGTTAGCAAAACCAGGCTAGAAGCCAGGTTTTCTTATGAGATTTCCAGACTTGCCTGTTGGGCTTGAAACAGGATGAGAAGGAAAACCCCGACTCAATTAAGCACGAACATGCTAAATCTTCTTAAATTATTTTTCTGATACAGACCAGGATATCCAAATGTTGAAAAGACTGGAGTCATGAGAGTTTGGGATTAAACCCCCTTACCATTTCCATTTGAGCAGTCTGCTTTTGCTTGGTGGCAGACAAAAACATTTGAGAGGTTTGTTGCTCGCTCTATTGCTTATCTGCACTCTTCTATCGGCCCAGGGAGCTAAGGAAATCCAGGTACAGTACCCAGAGACCCCCATGTCCCTGTGAACTTGATCCACATCTACAGTAAGTCACATAAGCATAAAGAATTGCCCCTCCATTTGTATAATTCATGTCTCCTTCTGTTTGTCATAGGGAAACAGATTTCTTCTTGGGCTTTAATAGACTTGCACTACAGGACCCTGTTCTGTCTAATGCCTACTGATGGAAGAAGTGTTGATGGAGAATTGCTCTTCAGGAAGCTTCAGACAGACACACAATGTCAATCACATGGGAATCATTCAGACACTGTGGAGCCATTGTGACTGCATTATTGCAAGTCAGCTCTCTATTATCTTGGATAATAGGGAGGGAAGATAACAGGGATGCCCTACAGGACAAGGAAAAAATGGATAATTTGAGTAAGTGGATCATCCTAGGGACTGTAGAGCAGACACACTCCAGTGCTTCCACAAAGAACTGAGTCCAAGTGAGCTTATTAACTGGGTGGCAGAGCCAGGTGTGCTACTGCATCTCATCCTTAGCAACTGCATGGTTCTCAGAGGTGCTCACCCAGCAGGGTGATTATACAAACCACTGTCTTTCACTGTCCTCACCTCACCATTCTTGCCCTGGCCTCTGATGAAAAATCTTCCCCTGTAACAGCTGAAATGGGGGAAATTATTCCCAATGTTATCTCACCTGGGAGGAACTAAATAGAAATACACAGTCTGCTGGTTTAAGGCAACTGCAGTCAGCAGACTGACCACCATTACTGCTACTATGTAAGATCCTTCTGCTTGTCCTCACTCTCCTGCTAATACACACCACTGTTGCTCTTCCTTGGTCTTCCTACAGCAGATCCAAGATGCAAGAGGCAGAAAATCCTTGCAAGCTTTCAGGGGAAGGAAAGGCAGGAGCTGAAATATCCTTCTCCCAGCAAAGCTGAAAACTATAGAGTGACCCACAGAGTTTTAGTCCAGCCAGTTTCTAATGCATTGTGAAAGAAAACAGTTAAAATAAACAGAAAGGCAAATTGCACTCTGCATCAATTGAACACAGCATCCCAGCCCCTTATAAAAACTAGTAATCTGGCCTGAAATTACAGCAGCTGTTTAATTTTCAGTCTCCTGATTGGAAGAAAAGTCTCTCCTGGTTTAGTTAGTCGAGGCTCAGCAAAAAACGCAGATGCTTCCCTTCAGCCTCCTAGATCTGAAGTAACACCATCCCACAGGGACACGCCAGGATCTGAGGACTGAGAATGTAGTCCTTGTCCTAACAGCTGGTTTAGCTGTTGCAATTAGCTTTTAGATCCTTCTGCAGGCTTATAGCAACAGCTGAAATAGTTTCCCAGATCAGTGGGTCTTGCCTGCATATGGGGAGAATGAGTGGCAAACAGTCAAAGTCATGGGAATGCTGTAAGAAGCCTTGGAACACAGGCTGGCTCTGCTGTATTCTCTCTCTGACGATAGCCAGCATCACAATATCTGCTGTATGTGATATCCGGCGTGCCGACTCCTCACAGCGTTTCTCACACTCTGCATCCATGTGCTTTACTGCCTTGTGATCTCCCCTCTAGTTCTGAGGGCAGGCTGCTTATCACACCTCACTGCTCCACACGAGATCACATAGCCTTCCTCTGCTATCATCCCCTTGCCTTCCCAGCAGCACCCAATCTCTGCAGAGCTGAGAACACGCTCTGCATCACCACAGGTCTTACCAGCTCACACAGTTGTGCACTCAGAGGCTCTCCATTAACATTCCCTCAATAAAGAAAATCTGTGTACAATGCCACCCTTCTCTGCCTCTCTCTGGCTTCCCATAGCAGTATTTCATTATGCTCCTCTCAGACACTTCTTACAGCAGGCTAGGAAAGCAGCAAAGAAGGCGGGGAACTTGCTGCAGTGCTAGCAAACGATCCATGGACACTTCAAGTCTTGCCTCCTTCACGTATGATATAAAATATCCTATCCCTCCATCATATAATCCTCACATGTAAAATAACCTCAGTAAGCTGTCTACTTCAGCAAGAACTGAAGAATCATGGCCAATTTTTGTGAGATGAACCATTACCTGCTTAACTTACTCTTGCTTTTCTTTCAAGCTGACATGAAAGGCAAACTAGCTGAACAGATTGAAGTGACAAGAGTTACAAAACTCTTGTCAGAATAGTTTTTTTAAAATACTGATAATTTTAGAATAACCTCTTTTTGCAAGGGAACCTTCAAGTTCACTGGCTAAAGAAATTCACAGAAAGGCCATAATCTCAAGATGTTAGTCCAGATGACAGGTCTAATATAAACCAATTCCCAAATCTCCAAAGGGCACACCATCTACAACCACAGACAGATTTCACTTGCCTCCCAGTCTTAGGAAAGAGAGAGAAGCAAAGAAGCCATGGATCCTGGCCTCACCTCCTGATGGTGAAGCTCCCAGTGTGCCCACATGGCACCGGCAAGAGCTACTAGAGTGAGGGTTGTCTGTGTGAAATACACTTTACTTAGAGGAGGACTCATGTCAGTGTGTCTGACAGTAGGCATCTTTCCTGGATACACCTGCCCAGTCCACATCTGAGGAGACTGAAGTGCTAAGGTGGAGAGGAGACTGGGCTCTGTGGGCCCATGGAAGGAGATCAGGGAACAGGTTATTATTCATGTCCTTATGGTTTTTGGAAATCAATAGACACTGCTTCCCACTCCACACTCTCCCTTACCCCTCCCCTCCACAGACTAGAGTAATGAGCTCCAGGGGGACCTCTACACCTGCCTTTGAAGTAGCATGTTTCTCTGAACACATTTTGAATTTTGTTTTGTGTCTTGTTTGAGTTTGGTTGCTCTGGATGTCCCTCTGTTGGGGTGGGGGGGTTGACAGCTGTTAGTGAGGCTACTACCACAACTCAGTATCACAGAATATGGAAGAAACAAACCAACCCTAAATCCCAAACCAAGAAAATGGTTGAAGGATGCATATTCCCCAGGGACAGAGCTTGCTCCTCCCAACCAGGCTTCACCAAAGCCACCATGTGCAACTGGAGGAGCTGAAAAAATCTGCAGTCAGGTGGTATAATTTAGCTAAGAAAGATAGAAAGGAGTTACGCTGGGCAACTTGGTCTGGAGAGTAAAAGTCATGCTGGGGACTTGAGTCATGCTTAAATCAAGGTTGTTCCTTAGATAAGAGGAGGTAAGATCCTTGTACTTCCTTAAAGAACAAGTTCATTCTTCAACTGCTCATTGGCTAAGGAGCAGTGGACCCAAAAGCTCCTCCTTCAACAGACCATGTCACAATGACTCAGGAAAAGTATGGTCAACAGGGCACATCTCTACCCTTCCAACCCATACAAGCACACTGTAAAGCACAACAGACAATACTGAAACCAGAAATTTGGACTGAAAAGTGGAGGTATCGTCTCCTCACTGTAATTCAGTCTGGAAAAAAACATCAATTTTGGTTTCTCTTTACTTTTACCAGTACTTAAAAGAGAAATGGAGCATGAGTACAGCAGAGAGAGCACTGCCTTTTTTCCCCCCTCACTTGAAAAATAAGACTGCTTCTGCCATTCTTCAGAAGCATGGAGGCTCTGTGTTTCCCACAGCTTCTTCTGCTCCTCCTTCCCTTCATCATTGCAACTCAAGGACACAGAGAAGGAACTCAGATCTTCTTGTGGCCACTGGAGTCAGTTGTGGGGACTGAAATGGTGAGCAAGGTACAAGAATGATTATGGGACCTGCAGCCTCTGGGAAGACAGCACTGGAGAGTTGTCTTGCTCCTTTGTGAAAGAGATGAAACGACTACTTAGGAGAAGAAACAAGTTGCCCCTGCCTGCGTGCCTGAAATCTCCTTTCTGACTCTTCTGCTCTTAGGACTACCAAGATAAAGAGAAGCAACAGCTGTAGCAAAAAGGATCTCCTACAGTGTGCAGAGCTCCACAGCACTCAGACACATTGGAAGGGAGAAGGGACAGCTACTCCATGCCTGTTTCCTTCTCCAGAAAGGAGAGGGCAGAGGAGGGGAATCCATGAAACTGCTGCTCCCATTCCCCAACCTCATCTGAAACTTTGCTGGTAAAAAACTTGTGCTTTACAAATTGTCTTTTACTGTAACTATGGCAGAGTGATAGCCCCCTGAATGTTTTAAATCAGAGGCTGGCCAAATAATTATTCTCTTAAACAAAGAGAAAATAAAGAAATCTATTTCTGATTTCCAGAAATCAGAAATTAGTGCTCATTAAGAGCTCATGAAGGTTTTAGACAGATCTCCAGACACAAAACATGCCAGAATACATTCTCAACCTTTCAGTCACTGCATTACATTAAACACCACACTGTAAAATGACACGCAGAGAGAGCAGAGGAACAGTATATAAATACACATATGTGTATAAAAGCAGCTCCCAGAAGTCAGGTGGCACAACTATAAAATACAAGGTTTTCTAATGTAATGAGCACTCATCATTTTTCACTGAAATCAATAGATAAAATTGTCAGGATTTAGCCACATTATAAAGAGTAGTAAAATCATTTGAGTAGTGATTTGATAGCAAAGGAGGTCATCGAGGTGATAATTAATTGCCTTTTACTGCAAAACCCATGAGCTGTGACGCTTTCTGTCTGCATCCCAGAAAGGGGATGAATGTCTTACCTTCTAAAGAGTGCCTTTGAACCTTCTTTTACCTGAGGTAAGCTGATACCTGAGAAGCTGGAGGAATTTTGATCACAGGTCAGACACAAGGGTTGGCATTGCCTCCTGGCCTGTCACTGCACAAGAGAATCCAAGCATCCCTGTCCATTAAATGAAAAGTCTGTGCTATTCCTCTTGGGGTCATGAAATCAAAATTCCCTAGTGTTCTTTGAAAATCTGTAGTCCTCTTGCAGAATGGCGTGAGTTATCTTTTGATATTTATCTTGGAGTAGTTCCTAGAGGTCTCAAATCAAGATAGGGACCCTGCTGTGCTAGCTGCTCTGCAAATATAAAATCAGACTCACTGCTTGTCCCTCAGAGAATAATTTTTGTCTTGACAGGCAATATATTTCTGCCCAGACAGAGGACTATTTCTTACAGTCCTAGAACATCTAATTACCAAGGGACTTAACTGGAAGCAGATTTAGGATCAAATATTAAGTATGTGCACAATTTTAAATGATGAGCTGTAGGAAACTCAAAGTTATTGGTCATACTAAATAAACAACCTTTTCACATCACAATCACTCCCCCAACACACACACACAAAAAATCAGAATATTTGGGGCAATATACACCTTTTGGCAATAAAGGATACATGGCTGTGGGATATCACTTTCAAAAGGCAGTGATCTTAGCAGACTCTTCTCTTCCTTTTCAAACTCCTAACCCTCAATTCCATGGAAGTGATAGGTACTGTACCCAACAAAAAATAAAGCAGAATTGTGACAGGGGAACACTTCTCACCCATGCTGGAAACTTAAAGTTCCAGGTGCGCTATTCAGACAATGCTGAATCTAAAATGTAATTTAGAAAAGTGGTTCATTTAAAAGGCTTTACTGGTGATGTAGGCTCGTCAGAAAACTAGGCAGGCAGCACTGGAAATCCCATAAGTTACCCTGTTCTCTTGAGACTTCCAGCCCAATTTTGCAGACTTGAGAGGTTTGGATTAGATTTGAACAATTAATCCAAATTTGTTGGTGCTTCATAGATGAATCAAACCTCCAGCCCTTTTAAGGTTCACCCTCAGTGCTAATAACCCTCTTTACTAAGCATTAGCATAGAGTAGAACAGTTTAATGATATAAGAAAATGCAAAAAGTAGATTTATGCTGTCAAAACTTTTGTAACTGAAAATATGATGGATTTTAATCAGCTGGATTGTTCTCAAAATGAACTATGAAGATTTAAATAAATCTTAAGTAGGTTAATTTTTCTTTTTTTGATTCCCACTACTACATTACCAAGGGTCTATCCACTGAAGAAAAATTACATTACATGGGTGAGGATATGTATTTCCAGTAATAAATAAACTGTACTCTTCCACATGTGCTACAGAACAAGTGACTTTGGCTTCAGCTAAAGTAAAATTTGGTTCACACCATAAGAAATGAAGAGCTGACAGGTAGCAAAATTACAAAGAAGTCAGTGCTGCACTCATCTTGGGGTACCTGGCTGTGCAACCTGCAGTCTGCTTTCTGGTGCTGGTAACCTAATGTTGGCAATAAGGAAAAGGAACCAGCTGAGTCATTCCCACGGAGTGTATAAGACCTGCAAAGGCAAAAAATGGGAACACAGCATCCCAGTGACTGGAGCTTATTATGGCAATGGAGCTCAGCTGGCCAGCATTGTGTGTTTGCAGCATTGTCAGTTGAAGAGGACAACAGGCACAAGAGCAGAGCCAGTCTAGGCTGAAGCAGCTTCTTAAGAGGGAGTAATATTGTCACAGAAACATTCATGAAAGAGATGTGCTGCAATCAGCAAGGAAGGCTTGGAAGAGAGGATCACTTTGCACAAGGGTAGACCAGTCACAAAGCAAGAGGTGAGTCAGATACAGACTGCTCAAGTCCCATGAACATCAAAGTGACTGATAGGTGTCATATAATTCTCAATAATTTGGTGGATATTTAATGTTAGCGTGGTAACATTTCTCAGGAGGTTCATAAGGTTCAAAGATATGCTAATATTTGCCCCTTGGCTGTGTTTCCCAATCCCAGAACAATCTAGAAGCATGAATATTCTGTGGGTACGGACATCCTAAGCATTTAATTTAAATCTGCCTTAAAAAAGACATGATGTCCCAGTGCAGAAATATCAGATATTCAATAGTACCATGAATGCCACTACCACAACCCTCACATCAGCTGCTGCTGCACACATGCAGAGCTGAACAGGCACAATGGAACCAGGCAAGACTTCAACATCCATTGATTGTCATCCCCAAACAAAAATAATGTCAAAAATAATGAGCCAAGCCAAAAAAAGAGAGAAATCCTAGGATGAGTTTAAAGACTGTGATGTATGAAAACATGCATGTTGACTTTCTAATTTGAAATTTAGTTTTTGAGCTTTTATGAATCATGCTTTCAAGTTATTTTTCACAACTACAAGAAGAAAATGGATATTTTCCAAACACAAGAAACCTGTGATTATACCACAGTCACAGAATGTCTAAGTCAGGACTTTGAAGAATATCAGTTATTGTGAAAATTTGAAATTTATGAAATGCAGTAAAAGTATATTTAATATGTTGTATAAATAACATTTCTAAGGATACTATTTTCTGGTATTGGATGAACTGTGCAATGTAAAACATTCTTACTGAATAGAAATAGTAAACTGCATAGAGAAAAAACCAATTATTTACATTTCTCTTTAGATTTATTGGAAAGCATCATATGACCTTGGGATGAAGTGATCATGGTCATCTACTCATCTCCTCCATCCACACTCTGTAATTTCATATTTGTACCTTGCATATGGCACCTCTTAAAATGAGTCAGTTTTTCTCCAGGGTAGCTTGAATGTAGCTCCTGTGCCTTTCTTGAGTTTGTGGCAGTAAACATCCAGCTGATTACAGAATGACTTGCAATATTCACCTGAGTCATATAGCACAGCTTCTGTCTCCTAACAGGCTGATCTAAAATACATTAAATACCACTCATTTTGAACCCTATTTCCTTGTGCAAGTAAATATTTTTACATTAATCAAAACCTGACAACAGCATGCAAATTGTTAACTTTAATCACCTGAATGCTCAGCAGCAGTGAAGAACACGGGGGCCAACGTGAAGCTTTGACTTCTAATTAGGAGCATCTTACTTGCTTCCCTACAACTCTGTCATCTTGGGGTGTGAATCCCACACTGCAATATTTCAACACTGCAAATATTTATCCATATAAACCTATTGCCCCATTTTATGGATGCAGGACCGAGGCAGGGAAAAATTTGCATGCATGTGAATTGCTATTAAAAAACCCCAACAACCATGTGAACTGGGGATTTGAACGTAGACAAGACATCACAAAGTTAAGCTGCTGCTCAGAATACTGGACTAGCTTTCCATGCCATCAACTGTGAGCATTTTTTTTTTTTATCTCTGCTTGAAAGGGTCCTGTATTTCCTTCAGATTACTAAATACCAGAGGACTGGTTTTCAAAAGCAAGACTACTGTAGTGGAATATAGATCATGGTCCTCAGGAGAATTCAGACCTTTGAAGACATATTTGGTAGTTGTGCTTAAAGGGCTTGACAGCATCCTCTTAAACAAAAGCTATAGCTGTAGCTTCTGTTTTATGATGTTTTTTTCTCCTGCAGGAACTTGACATGAATGAAGGGGACTTAAGCATTTGCCTTGTAAGCCGTCTAAAGCTAAGCCAGGAGGGGACTTGCTTATCCTTCCAGAAAGTATCTTGAACAAGTTTCAGCACCAAGGAATAGAATATTTCCAGTACCACATGAATGAAATGTTACCACAGGGAAACTGAGAAAACCTTGTTTAGCACCCAAGAGGCACAGATTTCATTCTTCATCAAGCTCATTTCTATTTTCCTGGGTGAATATAACCAGTTTGTTGTCTAAAAGGATGCTGACACCTGTGGAGAGCTGGGATTAAGAAATTGAACCATCAGCTGTGAAACCACAGGCCCCAAGCATTGGACAAGTGAGTATTCAGTTTGCTATTTCATATTTAATAGCTGGAGTAGATTTTCACCTGCTCTGTGGGGTCAGCCACTAGTAAGTGCCATCATCTATTCATGTATGTCTGCAACACTGCAACATCAGACTGGACCGTCTGAGAGATTACAGAGAGAGACACTTTCCTCTAGTTTGATGAACACTCACAGTTCTTTTAATAAAATGTAGAGCTACTCAAAATGTAGGCTTGAACAAATTCAGAAGACCTTTTGTAAAGTCTGGAGTTTCTAGGTGAGAAGATTCCAACCAACTACCCCTTGCCATCAAGTAAAGAAAATCACCATCATCTGCAGCATAATGATAAAAGATTTAGATGACAACCTTAATATAGGAAGCACACATAAGAAGCTATCTTCCTGATTGCAGCAAAGTACTTCTATAGCCACCGTGCCTTTCCTCAATAACTGCTCAATCTGGAAATGGCCTGAAAGTGTTTTTATGGTTGATACTTCAGAGCTTCAGGACCTGCAACATGAGGGACTACAACTGAAAAGTTCACTGGAGCCATACGGGAATAAACCATGTGAAAATGCGGTCTACTGTTTCAGACCCTAAGCAAGTTTAGATGTTCTCATTAACCAAGATGGGGATGGATTTCAATCATCTTCTCAAACACTGACATAACTGGAATGAGCCAAAATATTGTGCATGGGAAACTTCTAGAGAGAAGCACACATTTGGTTTGAAACTNGTGCATGGGAAACTTCTAGAGAGAAGCACACATTTGGTTTGAAACTTAATTTAGTTAAATCTGTCTTGTCTTTCTTGTATAAATAGAAGATTATTTTCAGAAGACCTACCTTTAATACTGAAAAAATAAAAACTATGAAAGAATAAAGTTATTTACCACAAAAGACAGAAAGAACAGGGAGCACATCTCTGAAATACCACAGTGACCTCAAAATAAAAGGTATCTCTAAAACACCTCACAGCTCAACAAACTTCTAAAAATATTTAAAGACCAGACTGTCTGAAAGCTAAGTGGAAAAAAAATGGGGGAGTGCAACAGTTTCCTGTCTACCTCAGAGTCTCTTTGGGCTCTAGGGAAGCAAATGGCAGAGTGCACACAGCTGTCTTACAGCAACAGGGCTGCTCAAGGAATATCCCGGCACTGAAGGCACAATCTCACCAGCTTTTAAGCTCTGTCAGTGCTGGTGTTGCAGAAGTAGTCAGTAGAGGGAGTGAAACTGCGGTAACATCTTCCTCAGGAATTCCACTGACTGCAGCAATGAGTGTTGCAGTAAATAGTGACACACCACAGAAAAGGTGTTGGCACAATCTAACACAGGTGGGAAAGCACCTTTTTTGGAGGAAAATAGAACACCAACAAAACTCCACTTTTAAATTGGAATAAAAAGCAGACTTATAAATGCAAACAATCTAATGGTGTATAGAGAGAGAGAGAGAGAGAGAGAAAGAGAGAGAAAGAGAAATAAAAAGAAAACTATTTAGATCCACATCTAATTCCCATTTTTATAACCATGTGATTTTCTCCTTGTCCCTTCAGCCCATACAGAGTCTTGATTTTGCCCTATGCTGAACCAGCCACATGAGATCTTGAAAATATGGAGGCTTCCATTATCCACCCCTGAGCGTGCAGCACGATGATCTTCCCAAGGGCAAAGAGTTAACTTAACGGGGATGACTGGATGAGTTATTCGTGCTTCCCCCATCAAAGTTTCAAAAAGTAATTTTCTCCTTAAGTCCAGGGGCTATGTCCACATGTATGAGATTAGAGGAGTGGACAGTACGCTGGCTGCAGATACTTACAGCACGTTAACATTTAATTAGGAATGTTTGCTTTAATCATTTAAAGGATATTAAATGTAAATAGAGAGTGTGAGCGAGTAGAGCTGGCTCTGTAGCTGAAAGTGGTCAAACAGTTCTACAATGCAGGCACAGGAGGAAGCAGCAGGGAAGACGAGGACTGTTCCCAAGGACATAACAAGCCCCAGAGGCATGTTATGGCTGCAGTCCTGCAGGTTGGCAGGATGGAATGAGGAAAGGAAGGTGACAGATGACTCTTACACAGTCAACAAAGCAATGGGAACTGCACTTTAATAGTGGGAACAGCAGGATCCCCGAGCTCACGGTCCTGCTGTGGTGTGAGGGGATGAGCTTCAGCAAGCTCTGTCCGAAGGAAAGTCTGCTCTGCAGCAGCCACCTGAACAAGCATGTGTTTGCTCACTGCCCATGGGGAAATCCTGCAGTGCAGTACATAAGGTGCATACCGCCTTCAAATATACTGCCATATTGCCATCAAATATGAGATCAGTCATTTGAGAAAATGGCTTATTTTGGGGAGTGGGAACATAGTCCTCCCAGATATGTTGCGAACCTGCTGCTATTATAATTTCACAACATATTGCCAGTCCACAATCTGGCCATACATCACAGCTTTTGATGGCTCTCTAGGCATGAGATCAGACACCACACAATAATGATAGCAGAAAATACATACATAAAATGCAGTGTGAATTCACTCTAACGTAGAACATTTGATCTTTGAACTGGCCACATACCAGTTGTTTTTAAAAGCGCAGGTTTTAGGAAATCAGTCATATTCTGAGTGTGGTAAATGTGTGGCCTGTCTTAGCTGAAGTATCAGTTATTTGGTTGAAATTATTAGCATGCTCAATCACTCCCAGAAGTTCTACAGACTTCTAATTGCCTAACAACATATCTGATGCTACCTGTGTGTGTAAAAACTATCCAAAGGGCTAACCCAAACCACAGAGGAACACAGGACTTGGCAGGTGTCTTCCTTTGCCTTGTACTTCTCTCAGGCATCCTTTCGATCACAGCTGTGCCCTAGAAAACTGTCTCAGCGCTTTACATTTTGAGACCAGCCAAATCAAACAGTTGTTGCCCCAGAGATAAGGGCTAGACCCATGGGGAAAGAGCTTTTTTTCCCCACAAACATGAAAGGGATAGGTTGAGGGCTGGAAAGCCAAGTGGTCACCCAGCTTTCTCTGTCTATTGGAGTAGACTCTTGCCCATCATCGTGTCCTGCATCTCAACACTCCTTCCGCTAGCTGTAGTGGGGTTCTGGCAGGATATGCATCCAGCCTGGCTTGCAGAGGCTGTGCATCAGGAAAAGCTGGCAGGTGAGTCACAGCAGGGCCAAAACTGCCCTCCCATTCCTGTAGCCTACTGCTCCCAGGACCTACTTGCTCTGCCCATGACTGCTAG
>VWYI01004022.1:29414-54835 GCA_013399455.1 Anthoscopus minutus | reverse complement strand
ATATTAACTAATGTCAAACCAACACACCTTGTTGTCTTACCTCTTAAGGTTAAATGTAATTCCTGACTGCTGACTAAAAGCAAGAATGAACATTAGCATCATATTTAATTATTAAAAAAATGGCTAAAGGTAAAGAAAACTTTGTCTTGAAAAGTTTTGTCAATGAGGATGTAGAGAGCAGATCTCCTTACAAAAGTTGTCAACAGGCAACACTGTTCTTAGGATAAAAGACAGTTTAAAACACTTTAAATTAATAGCAGATTGTATAAAATTTCATAGTGGAACATATAATAATTGTTTTTCAAAGTAAGTTAGTTTTTACTAATTTATCTCCTTTTTTAAGAAAAAAAACACATTCTGAAAGGGTGTCTCAGTTGCATAAAACAGAACTCATTCCTACATAAACTTCTGCACTTCATAAATGGCCTGTGTGAGATTAGATTAATGTACAACAGAGTTCCCATACCAAATCTAGAGTGGTAATAGCCTGTCTAGCTACTTGGTACAAGTAAGAAATGTAAAGGTGTGTTAGAAAGACCAAAAAATCATTATGCTTGCAGAAATTGATATTGGTAGAGAAGAAAATGGTTCAGCTGAGCCTGTGTTTGTGAGAAGTGGAAGATATTTACATTTATGACTTAAGCAAAATGGTTTCAAAGATATCACTAGCACCAACCTGCTAAAATGGTCTGAGAATTTATTCCCTCATATGGAATTTCCATTATGCAACATTTTCACATGTTCCCAGCATGAAACAATGTATACTGTGTTATTTATTCTTCCCTTGGTGTGATAAGGAGGGGCCCTGCCTGGAATTATTTCTGCTCATAAAAAGACATTCCAGTCAGCCAGGACAGGCCTTTAATATGCTGGAGTAAAGTCGCTGCAGAAGGTATGAGGAGCAAAAATGCACCCAGAGAAACTGAAAGAAAGAAGAAGTGAAATATATTGTTTTCTTATCATTCAGTTTGCTGTTATATTACCACAAACTGAGATGAGACTATAGCAAAAACTCTGTAAGTGAAGGGCAGAGAGAAAGGAGAGAAATATTAACCCTGCTCCACAGGTTTAACACATAGGCAATAAATAATTGTGGTAACACAGTTAATTTCAGGCAGAATCAGGAAATGGACCAGTACTTTATTCTCCTGTCTTCATTGCAGAGCCACCTCTCCTTCCCCATCTGCACTGCTCACAATGGATCTGATGCAAGGGAAAGACACCAAGCAGTCTTAATTAAACACATTTGAAATAATTTCTTACAAATGAACAAATGAAGAGATACAAGGATGGTCCAACCTACTTCCATTTCTCCCAGGAGGCAGCAGAGAAGGGAGTGAATGAGGGAAGGAAGAAACAGAGCAGGGTGTTTGTGTTTTACTGCTGACTTGTGAGGAAGCACCTGAGGAGCAGAATGAAGCATCTGTCTCTGCTGTTGAGCAGTGGAGAGAGAGCAAATGAAATCAGAGCTCTGCTTCCCGGGAAATACAGAACTATAGCAGCTCCAAGAACTTCCTGCGTGGTGCTATTGCTGCTCTGGAAGGAGAGCCCTTCAACACCAAATCACTCTTATCAGTTCTCTGCCCTTTTTGTATCAACACCACAGAGCCCAAAGGGGTGGGCTCAAGCCTTGCATCACCTCCCAGGTATGTATTTCCTCAGAGCTGAGTCACTGGGCGGGGAGAAAAGGTATTCCCTGTGTAGTTAGGAATGGCTGGGTTTCCTCTGTGTCTTGGCAGGCAAATGTGACTGCTTGGCGAGGGTTTTGCTGAGCCCGACCTAACCGAGCTGTAGCTGCAAGGGGCAGCTCCGGCCCGGCTCTCCCTCCTCCCCTTTGTGCAGACACCGAAACCGCTTTGCCACACACGCAGCGAAGCCAGAAATCTGCTTGCTGTGAATGAAGGGGAGAAGCAAACAAAAAAAAAACAGTGGTAGTTTTTAGCTGTCACTTCAAAATACATCTGCTACGCCAGCAGCATTTCTACACGTGAGGAACTCCCAGTACAGCTGTGCTCTAACTCTTCTTAGTGTATCCAATGATGATTCAAGTCCTCAGATGACCTAAGGAAATCAGCCCTGGGAGTAAAAGCAGAAGCCTTTCCTCATGCCTTCACACCCTTGATCTAACCACCAGATGGATAAGACACTATTTTATTTTTGTTCATGGCCACCTCAACAAGGGTAGTTAGTCACTGCTCCTGCTAGAGGTGAGGGTTGGCTGCAGGACCATTAGCTGCCAAACATTGCTTCCCCTTCTATGCTTACACCCCACTGAGCTTTTAACAGAGGAAATTCAACTGGCAGAAAGAATATGTAAATTTTTTTCCCAGACTGGATGTAGAGAAAAGAATCAAATGTCCCATTTGAACCACAGACCTAGCAGGGAGTAGTATGAAATTTTATCTCATGATCACATGACAGCACAGAAATTCTGGGGACCCTGAAATTATTCACTTAAGCCATCTGTGAATGGTTTCAACTGGAAAATTCAAGTGTCTGACAGTGGGTCTAGAAGCAGTCTCTGATCTAATTGTCAACTATTTATTCATGTATGAATTGCTCACACACATGAAACAACAAGGTACTCCTCATCCTCACTAAGTATGAATATCACAGCTTAGAACTGAGGAGGTATAAACATTAGATTGACCATTTTTTCTCACTTAGAAACAACCAGAAATGTCTTCCCTTTTCCTCCAGATCCCCATCCAAATTGAAATAAATTGTTAGGAAGTGAATACATAAATACCAGTTTTCTGCTTCCTCTACTCTGTGATTTCACTTGCTCTTCAAAAACAAGGAAACCCCAGCTGCCTTTCCAGCTGTTCATTGAGCTCCAAATGTCAGTGCACCTGCTGGGGTTTTCTTTATGACATGAACATGTTCTGGATGAGAAAGAGTATAAATCAGCCTTGCCCAGTAAACAAAAGGAATGGGGATGCTGGGTCCTTTTTGTAAAGAAATGTATTATTTTTGGAGGCAATGCCTTTTCAAATCATTGTACGATTTCTAGTAGTGTCACTAATAATAAGTCTGAGAAAGGGACTCAAGACCTGAAGATGGATTTGGGTTTGTCTCTGAACTGGATTGGCACAGTTGCTTTGCTACATGAGCAGACCATGAAGGATGGAAATCTGGAAATCTGTATCCCTGGGTGAGAGTCAAGGCAAACACGTTTCTCCTGGAGAGGTGAGTGAGGATCAGCACGGGAAGACATCTCTTCTATCAAGTACACACCTGCATGCATGTCTGGGCCCTGTTCTATTAATGTCTGCATCTCTGTGGAAATAATATTAAAATATTAGTGAAGCTCAAATATAATCCTCCACTAAATCTGATCAGTGGATTTCAATGTGTGCAGATGCAATGCTGGGCCAAGACACTCTGTGTGATACTGCCATAAACATAATAGAGAAACATAAAGGATGAATGTAAAATAATTTGATTTATAGTTGCATCTCCCATTTCATAAACACATGTATGGGATTTCCATTTTACAAAGCTGACATTTTTCCAATCCTCATTATTATTCCTAAACAATCTTCATTGTTATTCTCCCAAAACCTGGCTGTTTCTAGATCTTTCAGGTTTCAAGATCTGCTGAAATAAAGCTGAGACTGACGTACAACTGGAATCACCATCAAATACAGAAAGCCTTGCCAAAACTTGGAATGTTGCAGATTGCTGAAGACACAATCTTCAACAATCCTTGCCAAAACTTGGAATGTTGTTGATTGTTGAACACTGTGGGGGAGATCCTCAGATGACCTGAGCTGCCACCACCAGTCCTGTGATGCTGCTCTGCTGGCAGCCAGGTCACAGAGAGCCCTGTGCTGTGAAAGACAGCTTGGGATCACAAAGGACACAAGAAAGGTAGAGTCAGGGTTACAGAAATCTTACAGCCAACAGAACAACCCAAAAATCCCATATCCTGAGGAGAGAGATCTGAAAAGCACAAAATACTGACAGCTGTGCCTGAAGTTGATGGAAATTCAAAACCTTTCTCAACCTCCTTCACTGCTGCAGTTCCTGCCCCAATTTGTCACATGTATTTGATTCAGTCTTCTTCTTCATTAACATACACCCTCTTCTGGAGGCCATTTGAGCTTAAACTCAGATTTTGGCTTATGGGAAAATATTGTAAGTAAATGATAAAGGAAAATATTACTTCATCTTCTAAATTTAGGATGAATAAATTTAGAGAAAGGGAGGAAGGCCTGATTTCCAAAGAATCCCTCTAGCATGCTGCTGACTGAAACCAGCTGGGAGTCAGTTCTTTGGCTTAACTTTGTCTGAAGGCATTATTACTGTGGAGAAGCACTTTAAATAAGATGCTGTGATACTCATTGTAAATCTCATCCTGTTGTTTCCTACATTTGGGCTTTCTTCTTACTAGTTCAGAGACTCTGAACCTTGCATAATGAAATGAGCTTACTTAGAAAAGGTTTTGGTGGTGTGTGGGTTACATCCTAGATGTGGGTTACATCTACATGCTAGAGAAAAGTCTTCTGGTCAGTCTGCTGTCTGTTGCTTTGGCCTACAGAATCACTCCTTGTAAAGCTGGACTTCAGCATGTGATATGTCTGCATGACAGGTCCTCCTCAGCTTGCTAGTGATGGTGATCTCCCAGGTAAGTTTATAGACCCCACATGGTTATGAATATATGATTGATACCCATCTTACATCATCTTCATATGATTTCCTTTTGTCAAGTTAGGGTAATAATTGTCTGAGATGATGGAACACAGTAGTCATTTGTAGGGATAGGTTGACACTTAGTATGGCCACAAAATAAGGCAGGGACTACTTGTCTTCTTATTTATAATTCCAGTAATCTTCAGGTTCTGACCTGACCTCTGAGTGCCCAGGATTAAGGATGGATGAAGGAGAATGAAAACTAGCTTGGCTGAGCTCCTTGGATCAGTAGCTGTTACCCATTGCTGGGTTACAGAGACAGGCTGCCATGAGCACACTGATTTGTTGTGAAAGGAATGCTCAGATGGTGATTTATAACTTTGTCTAAATAATACATGTGTTAATTTGTCAGCAAAAGAACTCATAGGGATATGCACTGGGCTTTGAAAACAACTCAGTAAACCACAGTATATTCCAGCAGTTACTCCCAGCTGGAATTGCAATGAGGACTGGCACTCTTTTCCACCTCAGCAGGCAGATATCCAGGGGGTGATAAGCTCCAGCCTCAGGTTCAGCAGCATTCACGTGCAGAAGGATCAGGGGCGATAGATCTGCTTCTCTGATAGCTTGCATCTTGGTTGGTTAGCATGAATTCAACCAGGAGGGAAAAGCTCCTGGGGGTGCATTACAGATAGGTGTGAAAAGCCAGCTGGGCACGACACACGTTCCCATCTTTGTTCATGAAAATTAGAAAGGGAGTATTTAAGATGTGATAAGTAGTTTGCACTGCCAGACTTGTGCAAGTAGAAACTGAGCTCTTTGCCTTGATGGTGATATTTTACTTCAGAGTCCCTCTATGTTCCCTTGGAGGATCTAAGTGCACGTTTTTCAGCTCCAGCATTCACTTTGGCTGGACCACACTGGCTGTGAGCAGCACGCACAGGGAGTGGGGCTGACATAACTGGGTGCATGATGGATTGATGGGCTGTGGCACATGCAGTTAGTCATTCAGGTTTTGAAGGGTATCCAGAAATTCTCAGCAAGTGTCCAGCAGTCTGCTCCCAAAATTCAGCTTCTGGCTTGAAAAGGAATGTATTTCTAGGGAAATACAATTTGTTATGGTATCCCTAACACTTAGGTATTTACCAGGCAGATTCTTCAAAGCCTTCATGAGCTGAAGCCCAGAACACTTCCCTGCTGTGAACACCCAGCACCATGGCAACACGACTACCTAGTCTGTGTGACAGCCCCATCTCTCAGTACCACTGCTAGACATCTCCATCCTGCTCTCTGCCTTCCTGCAGGATTCCCTCCAGCCCTAATATGCAGCAGTGCCCAGGTGTCAGCCAAGTGGCTGCTGTCTTCCCTCAGAGCAGCAGGATGGTTTTAGGAAGAGATTGGATGCTGTGCTGCCCATTCATTTCACCGTGGATTTTCCCAGATGTCAACAGGGCCTCATCATCATCCTCCTTCTGCTGGAGACCCCAGTGTCCCCTGTCACTTGGGCCTAATTTGGGCCCTAATAGATCTGACTTTTGCTGATTGCATCTGATTCCTGCTATGGGACAGCCCAGTGTGGAAAAATCTTTGGACACTTTTTAACCTCATTTCTTTGTGAGGACTCAACTGAGCTTTATGTTTGCTAAGTACAAGTCAAGGTAGGACAGCCCCTTTGAGTTCTGTTTATTAAAAAAACTGGCAGTGGAAAGCAACAGAACAAGTAGTGTATACATTTTTATCATTAGACTATTACCTTCCAAAGCTTTCTGCCAAATTGGCATGGTAATCCAGGAAAACAGAAGTTGCTGCAACTATGAGAAATGGATGGTTTCACTCAACACATGCTGTACTATATTAGGAGGTCCGCAAGTAGTGTTTAACTGGAAATGAGGTTCATTCAGTGCCAAGCCATGAATAATTACAGTAAATAAAAAATGAAGCATGTTCTAAACGTCTTATTTTAAAAGGGGGCTGAAAACATGAACAGTTCCCTGAGACATAAAATCTGTGTTTAATAAATAAATTCAATAAACACTATGTGTTTCTTCAGAGCCAAGCATAAACAAAAAAGTAATGTCATGGCTGTGAGCATTATGAAAACCAGGAAGGAAACTGAGGGTTTTCAAAACTTAATCCATTCCTCCAGGGACTGATAAGGAGATACAGGGACTTGTGCAGTTGTGGTGCTCTTTCTTATGACTGACGTTAATGGGAAATGCTGTAGTTCTGTAGTCCTGTAAAACTGCAAGCTTCCTGCAGTTTCTGTGGAATAAAACACACTGTTTCTTTGGTAGTGGCAAGAGTCTTTTTGCATACCTACATAGTGTAGAAGATCAAAGGGAAGGGTTTAAAAAGGTGAAGAAATCCTGACACACTGATGATTCAGTAGCAGTAACTTAAATTTTTATACTGTGACTAGAGGTCAATTGCCCCTACTAGAAGCTCTCAGTATCCTGGTAGGATGAAAGGATGTTGGGGACTAGAAGTAAACTTGAGTCCTGCTTACACAAGAAAAAGGCAGAGCCAGCTCCAAAGAAAAGCAACCATTCTAAGAGCCTGAGAGGCAGACGAGTAGGATGAAGACCAGCTGTGACAGATGGGCATCTGCTGAGGTGTGGGTTCAAATGGGGATGCAGACCATGCTGACAAGGGAGACAGTGCTACCCTAATCTTGATGTGGTGCACTTTAATATTTTCCACCCATATTTATGTTTTCTCTTTCTCTGTACCTTTCCTTTATTTTAATTTTTCCTCTCCTTCATTTTTACCTCCAACTTCTTCCCTATTCTTTCTCAGCATATCCGTCCTTTGCCTTTGTCTCTGTCTCCCTCTTTGTGGCTCAAATTATCTCTGCCAGATTGGAAAGTCTCTGCTTTTTCCCAGACAGAGAAGAGATTAGAAGCATCAAGTCCTTTTGTGGCACACCACCACCTGCCAAGCGGATGGAGACGATTAGATCCTGATGTTCTGACTTGCAGCAGATATCAACATCCAGTCCCAGTGCAGTTTACTCTCTTTACATTTAGGCAGAACCTATCTGAAGTGTTCTGCTTCCCCTGTGCCCTGCCAGGGTGTGAGGGGGCCAGGCAGATATTGCCTTGTGAGTTTGGGTCACCAATGTGAGACTGAAGCACAGCATTGTCTTCCCACTGTCCCATTTCCTCCCAAATAACCTCTGAGCACTGACCAACTTATTTTTCCCTTTCTCAGCATCTTTTTTCAGCTGCTCACCTGGCTCCTGCTGAGCAGAGGGAGACTCAGTGGTTTGGAGCCTGGCTCCTGGCTCGTAACCTGTTTCCCTGTGGCTAAGGAGGAATTTCCAGAGGATGAGTGGTATGCAGGCTGCTCTCAGGGGAACTAGGGGCTGCCAAACCTAACCAGCAAACTGGGCCAGGAAAGGCCTCACATGTGCTTTCACCAGAGGAAAGGAATGTTTATGGAAACTGGGAGTAGTAAAGCTTATTTAACTTTGCTTCTCTCCTGCTCACATTCTCAGCCTCCAGCCTGGCACTGAGCTGTTACTGAGCTGTAACAAGCTGTGGTAGCGACAGAAGTGGAGACAGGTCATGGCTGCAGCCTGGAGTACCTCAAGGAGGGTGTAGTTGTTTAGGTTTGCCAATTTGCTGCTCTCAAATATCATAATGTGAGTGGTCTTGTTCCTTCTTCCTAAATATCAACCAATGCAAAACCAACACATTGGGGAATGGGAGTTGTGGCTGAGGCTGGGTCAGCATTGAGTGGGCATGAGTTGCCATACCACATCTTGTGGTGCAGATTTGGGCTGATTTAATGTCTCTGAGTGAGCAATTATGCTGTAGGGGATATATCATAAAGATGCTGTAGCAGCTCCCAGATTAAACCAGATTTGGGTGTAATGAGAGATGGGCACAACAGACATGTACAGGATCCCTGCCTCAACTTTCTTTCCTTCCAGTTAGAGAGAAAACCCCATAGCTGACAGTCTCCTTGGGGTTTTTTGTTTGTGTTAAACATCAAGTGTCATTTGCAGGTTATTCTCAGTTGCCTTTTTTTTTATTTTCCCTTTTAGTGATGCTTTGATACATTTCCCTCTCTGCTTCCCAGCATCAGCTCTCTGTACAGCTGACCTGCATCACCTTCACCCATGCCAGTGCTGTTCTGCTGAAAACCCCTTTAAATAACAAATAACTGATGTGGGCTGGAGGGTTTTTAAAAAGCAAAGAAACAAAATTACACTTAGTGAATTGTGGCCTCAGAAAAACTACTGTTGACTTTTGTCATGCTAGTTTGCACATTGAAGTGCTTTTAAAGTTAAAGCAAGGACCAGGTTTGTACCTTTCAAAGCAAGACATATAGCTCCCTGTTTTGCTGCAGCCAGACCCATGTACCCAGCTGGCCTCTCTGCATCTTGGATGGACTCAGCTCCCCTCAGCTGAACCACTGGAGTGCAGGGAGACTCACAGACCCCTGGCTGTGCCTGTGGGCAATCACCAGTTTCTCCTCCAGCTCCCTGGGCTTGCCCTGTGGGTCCTGCCCTGCCTTGAACCCAGGCACAGGCACTGCGTGCAAAGTTAATTTCTGCCCCACTCAGTTCTTTACCTCAGCATTTTATATCTCGCCTGTCACCATCTGAATAATCAGAGCCTCTGCAGCCTGATGATGTTCATTAAGGCCTGCTGACCTCCCTTTCAATTAGATTGTACTATTCAGTGCTTCTGACAGGATTCCTTTCTGCGTGAGAAGTCATTACACTCCTGCTGGATTTGGCATGATCTACCTTGAGAAAACAACAGAATTAAAAAAAAAAAAGAAAAATCACAACTATTAACAATACACAGGACTAAACACACACAAAGCCATCTTGAGGAGATCTTGGGCAAGGGATTTAATGATTCTGTGCCTCATGACCAAAAAAGGATGCTAATATTTCCTCTCCTTAATTACACTGAAAGTTTTCTGGAGAAGAACAGATTATTTTTTATTCTGTGTGTTTGCATAATGCCAGGTACCACTGAGGTGTCTGGGCCCAGCAGTTACCAGTTATAAGGTAACCAGGAGGGGACTTTCAGTGTTTTACAGTCTTTGCATGAGTTATTTCATTCATCAAAGAGCTGCCTCACCTACGACAAACACTGGCTGATCAACAGGCACTAATAGCAGTGAGATGGTTGTTAGAGCTGAGGTGAAGGGAGTTGTTTCCAGGTGGAAGTGGAAGGAGAGGCTTCAAGAGCAGGAGGTGCTTCCCAGATGAGCTTTGGCTGGGGCAGGAGGACCTTTGTGCAAACTGATCCAGATCCCAGGACAGCTCCATTCCTGGAACTGGGGCAAATAGATGTGACACTACAGCATGCAGGAGCTCTGAAAAGGCCAAAGTGGCAGCAAATGTCTAACTGACTTGGCAGCCCTCAGTACTGGGATGGAACTGGGCTCACCAGGAAGATTCTACAGGTGCCACTTTCAGCAAATAGATCTCATTTAGTGTAGGACATATCAAAGAGAAAACAGCTTTATTTCCTCTTGTTTTCCTCTTGTTGTCTACTCAGGTTTCCTCAAAATTTTCTAGTTCCACTCTCTTTTTAACTTTTACTGTGTGAGCAGTAAGCTTTAGCCATTTTTTGGCTGCTTCCTGTGGTGAATAAAGTTTCAGAATTACTTAGATCTTTCCTTCCTTACAGCATGACTGCTTTTATAGAGTATAAAATCCAATTGTGATGTAAACTAAAATGTGAAAACTTCCATAATCTATCTTCCCTCTGATCTCATCAGAGTTTAGCATCTTTGCCCTAGAATAGATTAGAAACTTTGATTTTGTTTTCTTTTAAGCATCCTTTGCATGTTTTTCAGGTTCAGGTATCCACTGTGAATTCTGGTTCAGGGATCATCCTCCATGCAGCTTAAATTAATTAAGTCTGGCCCTAAAGGAGCATTTGGGGAATCAGGACACGCTAGAATGGATTTTGATTACAGTCACAGCTCTGCCTTACTGGATATTTATACTACCACAGTTAAAATCCATTCAGAGACTGTGATATTCCAGCTACCTTTGCAACACCAAGATTATAACTAATCCTTTTCCAGACCTTCTTTAGGAGATGCCTCCATCTCCTTACAGTCAGAGTTGCAATATTTGGTGCAGAAATAATTTGCATCAGAGGACTTCAGCCCACACACATGCATTCCCAGGAACAAGGCGGAAAAATGGAACAGACTCCAGGTAAGTGGGGAAAAACCCCTGCAGCAGATCAATCACCCCTTTTGCAGCTCCAGTGAGGTTGTTGGAATGGGCCCAGCAATCAGGGAAGTTGGGGCAATTGAGACAGTTTTCCAAGTGATCCCATGAGAGCCAGAGAAGGGGGAAAGATTGCATTTTCCTCACAAGAAGCAATGTTCTTTACACAGCCAGGCTTAGACAGAGTTGGCACTGTTCCATAGCGTTTCATATCTTTCATTTGCACTGCACATTTTAAGAAATGGATAAGAATGCCTTTATAGAAATTAAAGGAAGTTGGATAGATGTTACAATTTAAACATTTCTGGTAGCTGGTCCAGCAGTAACTTCTTTTTATGCTTGAACCAGATCTCTGGAAACCTTGTCACATATCAAATAACACAGCCTATAACCTGGTCTACTGAAGGACAACTGGATACATAAATGTGTATGTGCTTGACCATTTGTGTTGTAATTACAGGCTATGTTCAGGCCATATTTCCTTTGGTCATGCTCTCCAAGCCAAAAATGTCACACAAGAGTTACTGTCAGTGGTGGAATCCCAGAAGCTGCTCAAGCAGGGAGTGCCTGGCTGTAGGGATGCAATATGAGATGCAGCAGGGAAGAGAGGGAAATAAGATGAAAAGGAGTGGGGATAAAGGGCATGCTTTTATTTCTGAGGCACTCAATCTGCACACACTGCAGAGATCAGCAAAAAAATGACCTCAGAATATATTAAACAGTGCTTCCTTACAAAAGTACTGGCTAGCTTTCTAGCAACAGCCAGCCACTCTTTCTCTTCTACACAGTCTTCCCTCTCCTGGCACTGGAGAGCTGCCAGCCTGCTCCAGTTAAGTCCACAAGCAGACGTAGCAGGCAGAAGTTGCTTGGGCAGCAGCTGCTCCATCAAACCCACAAAGTGAGCTCCCACCACACTAGAGCAAATACTAAGAGTTTGCAATGTTGTGGGAAAATCAAGGAGGATGGACCTTCTGTTCTTTCTGCAGAAAACCTTTAAGGAGAGCAGACTGTTCCCCTGGTGCTCTCACACAGCCATTTAATTTTCACCAGCCACTAGAGATTGGGTAGAAAATAATGTACCTGGGCCAGATAGAACTGGATGGAACTGTAATGCTGCTTTTGAGGTCTGGAAGGAAGATCACAAAAACTCCCCAAAAGCATGAAACCTCTGTGGTGCTGTTATATCTTTTTGACACTGATCGATGAAAAGCATTCTACCTTCTTATTTTGTGTATTTTAACATCTCCTTTTCCAGTCTCCACTGAGGGGTGAACTTACCCTTGCAGCTGCTTTTGCACTGTCCAAAAACCACAACCATAAGAAATCTGCATCTTCCCTCCCTGAACAAACACACAGCAAGAATGCTACAATATTTGTGTGTCCCATTTATTAGAATAGGGCAGCCTTTACAGCAAATAAACCCCAGCCAGCTGAGATGTGCTGATATGGATTGCCTTAGGATTTCTCCTCAGGGAACAGACAATTCTTGTAATGCTCATAAGGCTGGCTTCTGCTCTCCAGTGGATTGGTACTTCTCAAAGTTTGATGGAAGCAACTAGCAGTGACACTGGTTGCCATAGCTGCATGGAAGGTTGTTGCTTTTTGTTTTTGTTTTTTTGTTTGTTTGTTTGTTTTGCTTATTTTTGTTGTTAAACCCCAAGATTTGTTCCTTGGTTTCTTCAGAAAAAAACGTCTCTTAAGATCTGGAATTCTTATTTGGAAGTTGAAGAATTTATATGACCTCATCTCTGCCATTGCATAGGGAGTCTACTTAAGCCAGTAGACTTTTTTCATTACCTTTTTTCATTACCTTTTTTGCCTAGACAAGGGCTTCACAAAATCTGAGAGGATACTTCCATGCAGCTAAGCCTAGAAAAGGCTCAAGGAAACTTGAGGTGATGACAAGAAAACTATTTCATCACCACTCAGGATCTTTTCTTTATTATTTTAAGCACACCCATCCTAGGGACTAAGTTTTGCTTGTGACTTCTGGACCCGTGTCCACAGCTCAATCAATCAAGGCAGGCTGAAGACTGTGTGTGAAATTTTTAATGCAAAGGGCTGGGACACTTTAAAAAGAAAAAGGAATGAATAAAGCCCTCTGTTTTCCTCCAGATATGTTTTTTTTTCCCTCCCCACACATTGATGCTTCCAAGCAAAGGGAAAAGGGTGGTGGCAGTTGGGAGTTCCCAGTCACCAGTCTGCACGAGTGTGTTCATTTTTTCTCATGTCTGAGTTTTTCTTCAGCCACAGCTTGAATGCTTGGTTACAAGGGTTGGGGATCCCAGGCTGCCCCAGTGCTTCCCAGTGGAAAAATGGTCAAAGCCAGACATTGTTGTATACAATACTGACTGCTCATTTCTACTGCAAACAACAACTGCTGGCAATTAAAGGAAGACCTTTGCCCTACTGTTTTGTAAACAATCTGGATGACAAGTCAACATGGAGATGACACACAGATCTGTCTTTCATTTATGTCAGACCAGATGCTGATCTATCTTTGCATTTTCACTGCAAAACTCAAATCAGGACTCAGATAAGACTTAAATAACTGAGGTTTAACCTAAACAAGACTCATTTGTGGAGGAAGGGAAGAGCTCTGAGTGTGCAGAAGAATGTGTCATTTCTCAGTACCCAATTTTATCTTAGGTTTCTGTGCAATTAAAAAATTAAGACAGTGCTTGGACCCTCTCAAGATACTGCAGATTTGGGTGAGTTGACACACAGTTCAAGGGAGTGGAGGTTAACTCTAGTAGTTATTGCTGAAGGAGTCGTGCCTCTAAAACATCTTTAGAGAAGAATAGTCCCAGGAGGTGTGGAAATCTGGTTTCCTCCTCAGAAAATACCTGTACACACAATTTGTGACACCTGAACTCCTTGTCACAGCAGGGAATGAATCTTCTCTTCCCTCTGCAGTCTCCAAAAACAAGGGCTAGAGCTTCCAGCTTGAAAAAATCTGCTTTCCCAAAAGCCACAATAGAGTTCTGATGTTTTTCTTTAATTATTCATGATGATTAAAATTGAACTTTAATAGTTGCATGAATTCCTTTTAGGGTTGTGACGTTGTTTAATTAAAATAAGAGTGTCAGCAAAAGTGAAGGACATCCTTATATCTCACAGTGATTTTTACATGAAATTGAACTCCCTTTTCTTTTTTTTTTCCCATTTCTTAGGCAAGGTAACATCATTCTACCAAAGGGTGGGGCTGTGGTTTCTTTTATTAATATATATAGATCCAGTTCTGATTCTCTCACATTTTTGTGTCACCTCTGGAACATCAAATTCTTACCTACAGAATAACAGGATCTTATGACAAATACTGGTTCTATTTCCTGTCTTGTACCAGAAGAGAACAGTAAGGTACATGCAGGTACAATGACTCGTGCAATATCAGCCAAGGGTCTGATGAAAAAGCTGTGGAAAGAACCTGCCATGGTGAGTCCCAGGTCAATGCCCTGCCAGTGAGCTCCCACTAACAGGTGTTTTTGAAAGGAATAATTAAGCATTATAAGGAAAAAATAAGTATTTGTATAGACTGAGCCAGATTTTGTAGCTCTTCTTTAATTCCCTCAACCATTCCCTCTCCTACAAAATCAAAACCAATCCCAAAGGACAGACTAGAATGGTACCAGCTAAGATGAGGAAGACACGGGAGACTGGAGTAGGGAGGGAGGTATTTAAATACTCTATTTTTTAGCAGACTCTAGTTCCTTTAAATGTCTGTGAATCTCAATATCAGAACCAAAGAAATCTTTTGGGAGGGTGTTCCCTTTCTCCACTTCCAGCAGTTACTGAACCAGTGCCAAATACCAGAGGAAAGAATAAAACCAAAAAAAGGGAAAGGACATCATCACTAGCTTTGAAGCAAGCATCTCCTATGCAATCCAATAGTCCCCAAACATTCCATATGCTGCTGTAAAAATTAAAAAAATTACAAATACGTCACGACTGTGTATTGTCACACTGGTAGCTGAAGCCTGGGGACACACCAGGTCACTTTCTCTGTGTTATCTGTGCTCCTCTCCCAGGGTAGGGTAGCAATATTCCCAGGCACCTTGCACAATCTAGGCATTTTTGCTTTACTATTGCCAGGTATCTTCCTGCTAGAGCAGATTACACCACCTGTGACAGCATAGGATTTAACTTTAAGGTTTCATAAGTTATATTTTTTTCTTCATGCAGGAGAAAAATTAGAAAGAAGAGAGGGAAAAGTGCAGGAATGTAATTCTGGTTCTTGGGCTATTTTATATATTTTTATTATAATAGAATACACATATAATTTTACCTTTTTGCACTTATTCCTGTGTCCTTTTTATTTATCTATCCATTTTCAGCTGACCTCTTTAACGGAGAAAAAAATTCCAGAGTTGGGAGGGAAAAAATTATAATTGTATATAAGTATATATATATGTGTATATTTACACGTATGTATAATGCAATATCATTTCAGATCAAATATACAACTCAAATTTTTCTCTTAAATGGTTTTTCAGGTTGAAATCTTACCTCTGCTCCATCTGTGGGTTAGAGTGGCATGAGCACTGCAATAGAACAGTAGCAGCACCAAAGTCTTCCAAAGCATCCTTCTCTCTAAAATACGTGTCTAACTGTACAGTAGCTTTTCTATTTTTCCAGCTCCTTTCTTTTCAGGAATAAATAATGGCTTTTCCTCTCCCCCTCCCCCTTTGCAGAAGAACCTGTCTGTTCTTCTGAGTAGAGCTGAAGTCAGCGTGCAGCTCCTCTCCCAAACCAAGTCTCCTCGGGATCAGGAAACTCACTTTCACAGACAGACTTTGTTTTTATCCACATCTGGAATGACTCATAGTGCATGTGAATTTGCTGGCAGCTGGGTGAATAAATATCATTACATTTTTGTAGTTGAGTTTCATTTGTTATATGGGCCAGTTGGAATTCATTTTTGTCCAATAAACAGCCACAAGTAACTTCATTAAAAGAGACTGGATTGTAACTACTCCTCTGTAACACAGGGGGCTACACACTAACCCCTCTCCAAGGCAAATCCCTCCTCTGGAATGATGGACAGTGGCCCTTGGATGCTTAAGCTGGGGAGTGGGGCATGCGCTCTGCAGAACATTTTGCTACTGTGATTCATATAATCACTCCTTTATTAAGAACATATCATGCTGCCTTTAGATTCCAGTTCTAGGCAAGACAAGTCCTGGCCTCTTCCTCTATTTGGCCAGTATGGATAACAGGAAGGTCCAAATCTCTAACTGGCTCTCCTCAATGGAACTATGAGGAGCACTAAACAATCCTAAGGTCAGTCACCATTAGACAGGCTGAATGTGGAGGGGTGAAGCTGAGAAAAATAAAAGGCTACTGATAGACATCTCCTAGTTGATGCTGGTGGCAAAGAACACAGCCCTGGAAGAGTCTATCCCAGAGTGACAGCATGGATGAAGTTGCAGGTATCTACTGTCCCTGACACAACTTCAGCAGCAGCATCGTGGGGTGCATTTTGGGAATGTAGCACCAAAATAACAGCAGACTTATGTGTGTTGGAACAGACTGATGAAAACTAGGAACACAAGGAGTACTTACAAAACCAAGGGATAGGGAATATTCCATTTGGTACCTAGAAGCAATGGGTCTAATTATTTCCTTTTATAGATGAGAGTAAGCCAGCGACAAACCCACAGACAACCATGAATTTATACCAGTGTAAAACTGGCACATAAGAAAGGAGACTCCAGCTCAGAAGGTATAAATAGAAAGATTAAGGGAAAGGATCAAGAGCTGGAATGACAAAGGGCACTGTGGCTCAGGTTTAATAAGCACTGGCAGGAGGGCATGGAGAAAACCTGTTCAGGTCCTGTGTGCCTGATGCCAACATCTGGCCTTAGCCTCAGTCCCCTCATTCTTCTCTGTCCCAGCTGAAACAGCAACTGTAAAGGAAGGAGGAGGGTCAAATAAGGTTGTCTTGCTGAAGGCAACTCCACGTCTTTTCCTACATGTACAGATTTTCCTATGCTCAGACTGCCCCAGGTTACTCCCACATGAAAAGCACATGAATGCAAGACAGTATTTTACATGCCAAGGAGATGACAAAAGGTGCAATTCAAGTTGCAGTGGGAGGATGGCTCACCAACTCTCTGTTACACTCCTGTTACCATAGCATATTAGGGGTGGGGCTGAATGCAGGGTTAAATTTAGTTGTGGGCTCACTCTTGTCTGGTCCAGAAATTACAGAGCTAGAGGAAACCGAGTTCTGTATTCCCTAGAGAGGGGGAGAGAGAAAGAGAAAGGATTATTCCTACTTTGCTCAGGTCACTTAGGATAGGATGAGCTGTTCTTAAAGGAGGTAGATTCAGTCATCAGCTTGGCCAGTTCTGAGGTGATGTGCATCAAGAACAATGATCTTAATGTCAGCAGGGTCTGCTAGACTAAGTGTTTCAAAGTCAGGTAAACAAGGAAGAAGCATTACTTGGGACACACATTGCAGGCTTGAAAAATGGAAGAAAATTATGAGAGAACCTAAAATCCTCTGGGGTGACAAAGGAACATCTTTACAATGTTATTTGGAGAGCGTGGATGGAAACTTCTGAGGTGTTGTATTGTGTAATTTCTTGCATTTAAGGTAATAACATCTTATAAGAGAGGATTAAGGACGTCAGACAGGCTCTATCCCCCTCTAAGGCAGAATCAGAACCATGTTCTAGAGAGAACCCTTTGGAATGGTTCTCTCTTTTGGGACACTTTCCCTGTTTTTGAATTGTCACTGCTTTATATATGCAGCCTAGAAAGGTAGAGGAGAAGAGTCCTAGGGATTTCCTTGTCGAATTTCCCCCCTGCTTACAGCCTCTGGAGCCAGAATGCTAGGAGCAATGGAAGGGGTTGCATCTGAGCCAGAAGAGATGTGTGGTAAAACAGGCATACAGATCAAAGGGATAGGAGAGTATGAAATATTACTGAGCTCTCCTTTTTAAGACCCTGGAGATGTTGTTCTAAAGTCACCTAATATATTTTTTAAATTGTTATTTATTTCTCTTTAATCTGAGTCTGCCCACAGAACCCTCTCCAGCAGCCTCTTCCTCCTGTGAGCTCAAACACAATCTCTGCCCACATCCCCACTCCACAGTGCAGTCTTCAGGCACTACAGCTTTGAGCGTCTCCCTGCATGTACCACAACTGTATGGCAAATTTACCTGTGAGACTGTGAATGATGCTCACACCTGCTTTCTTACAGGAAATTCAGCAGCTGTAAATATAGGAGGTCCAGGGAAAATAAAGAATGCTTTCTTTGTAGCACCTCCTCAAGAAGTGTAAATGTCCCTTTCCCCCCTTACAACTTTAAAATATTTTTCTCTCCTATATGGATATATATACACACACACAGAGTCAAATCCTCCCTATTAAAAAGCCCTTCAGAGGAAGCCAGGAAATAAATCTTTCAAGTACGCTCAAGGCACTTCAACTGTATAACTCCTATTTATCTCATGACTATATTTTATTAGATAGTTCTTCAATTTCAGCTCAAGGCAGTTCCTGCCTATGCTGGAGGTTTGAATCACTGCAACTATAATGAATGCTGATGCAGGGTAGAAATCCTCATTATTTATAAATATTAACCATGCCTACATTGCTTTGGAAATATACAGCAGAGGAGCTTTAGAGTGAAGAATTCATCCTGAAGATGCATCCAGAAGGAAAGGGTGCAATGCTGCTGAAGCCAGGAGGCTGAGGGCTGCTGGCTGGTCAATATTCAGGATTTAAATCAGAGTAATGCTAGACTTAAGTGTCACAGTTAAGGTGAATATTTATGTTTTACCAAGTCTCACAAATGTAGGTGTTGGAGCTGCAAATCCTCCAGTGCTTCCAGTACCTGTGAGACAAATCAGGCATAGGAAAGGTGTAATTGCTGCCTCTGGCAGGCTTTCTGAGGTGAAAATGGACATTTAGGCAACTCCAATGACTAGATACCAACTAGCAACTTTCATATTTGAGTCTTCCATCCTAATGCTGTCAGTGGCTGTCACTGCTATTCCCACACAGTGCGTTTGAGGAACCTGGAAATAGGGCAGCGTGGAAACAAGCGCATGAAGACCCCATTAGGGAATCTGCCAGCTGACATTTTCAGAGCAGGCAGGGTGAGAGCAGTGCTTGTAGTGGTACTCCAAAGCTGTCTTCCCTCCCATCACAGATACTGTCATGGTGAAAGGACAACTTCAGACAGCTGGATACATAGAAATCCTGAATTTCCCAGGAGACACTCTGGAGTAACCTGTGTAGCAAGCAGGGTGTCCCTTGTGTTCTTTAAGTAGCTTATTGTGGGAAATAACATAATCTAAAAAGTGAATGGAAGGGGAAACAAGGCAATGGGTGATCAGAAGCCTGTGGGTCTTCCAAGGAAAATAATCTCTGTTTCACTGGGGAATTATACCAGCTTATGATACCAGCTCTGGTTCTGATGACCCTCTCCCAATCCCAAGGCAGGGTTGCTTGTCGAATTTCTACCTCAGTCACTGTGAATGTCCTTTGCAAATCTGTCAAACAGACAGTTTGTTGGTTTTTTAAGATGTACCCTGTTTCAGTAGGAAACCAGAGTGCATATGGAAAGTTCCTCAGAGCAAGAATCTCTGCTCTGCAGCCAGAGCCCTGCCCTGTGCCATAGGCATTGCAGGATCTGCCTGCCAGCCTGCCAGCACAGTGGAACAACGTGTGTAACACAGACACTGATGTCCTGCCCACCACAGGGATGGAGAAATGGAGACATGCACACAGAGTGACTCACTCACTGACTGAGCTGCTGGCAGAGCTGGGGGCAGACACCGAAAGCAGATCCATTCCTCTGCCCAAAGCAAAATTCCTCTGATACTGCAGGAGCTCACACTGCCGCCTACCAAAATGAAAAAGTGACTTCTGCAAGACGAAAAGAAATACCCTCTTAACAAGGAGAGCAAAGAGAGGGGGAAAAAATAGCTGCACACAAGCTCCTAAGAGAAGAAACAACCTTTGGAAACTAGACTGCTGCTATTTAAACCCTGTAGTTCATAATGACTGTTGCTGGCTCCTCAGCTCAGTTTACCGCTTCCTGCAGCAACAATTTGGATGTCAGATTCTCACCAAGCCTCAGAGCAGCCACAGGCAGGATGAACCTTACATGGCCATACAGTGCCATGATTTGGAAGCTGGAAGGGACTTTAGGGCACCTTTTAGTTGTCCTTGTGCCCCAGAGCTCCCTTGTTGCCTTCATCTAGCTGCCTCAGCTCCCATTCACAGGAGCACTTAGATGCTGAGCTGATACTTTACAGATTTACTTTTAAATAACTGAAATTTAAATTCTGTACATGCAGCTTTGCAGATATCTGAATTCCTTGTGCACCTCAGCTTCCCCTGTGAGGCTTCTTAAATGCTTGCATCACTGTATCTACCTCAAAAATCAGCTTCTTACATCCTAGTTCATATTTCAAACAAAATGTTGAGACTTGTATTACTGCTCACAAAAACATGTCTGCAAAGGCCCCTTTCAAGTCCCATGCTGCACATTTCAGTTTTTTCCACATATTCAGGAAGCAGATGGGGAACATATTTTACTCTGTGACTTGTGTGTTTGAGAAGTCGTCTGTTTTATAAAGTGTCCTGGCTCAGCCCATTCTCTGCCCAAGGAGATGTGGATATACACCATAAGAAATACCCAAAGACCTGAATTACAGGATCTTCTGGGATGGAGCTTTTCAACCCTGTTGCTGAACCTCTTCCTATCTGTGGGTGGTAATTAAATATTTATTGTGGCAGAGAGAAGGAAAAGGAGGGTGGTGCTTTTTTTGCCATGATTGCAGCATTCACACTTAAGATGCAGGTTTTCCTGCCTAGCCATCTTTTTTTATTTGGAAGTAGGATACATTCCATGGATATTGCATTACTCACCAAGCTCATATAAAAGATGAAAGTTCAAGTTGCCTTAAGTAGAAGAGGTATTTGAATCCAGGTTCTTGGCTCTAACTTGAGTAGGTTAAGTAGTTAAGAAGAGATCTCTTGCTTTAGACACAAAAAATAGGGAGAGGACTCATGTTTGCAATGAAAACTTGAGCAGAGACAAATAACTCCCACTGGCTTTAAGCTCCAAAAAGACACAAAATTCAATACACCCCTTTCTTCTTGGTATTTCCTCTTGACTAGCTTAGAGAGTCTCTGCATTTTAGCCTGGATTATGTGAAACATTCTCAGAAATCAGGCTTTCTCCCCAGGCACAGTACAGATAGCCCAGATACTGAAACTTGGGCTGTGAATACAGCTCAAAGTGATGCTCACAGTTTCAGCCCAGAAATAATGAGCCAGAGTCTTCCCTAAACCAAGATTTCATAAAAAATGATGTGTCAGTATGGCAGCTTTGGTCAAATGTGTGTTAGACTACATAGAAATTAATGATGCCACCTCATGATGCAAATGCAAGGGATTTCTTTGTTCAGTCTCTGAAGCATCAGTCAGGGTGCTGCTGCTCACAGCAATCTGCAGCAGAAGGAGCACAGAGACAGGAGAAAGAGTCAGCAGTCAATAGGAGATAGCACAAAAAGTCACTGATGGGAGCCTGATTTCTTTGTCTTGCAGCACCTTATAAAATGCAGACTATTAACTTTCCTTGTGGCTGCTTGGGCATTGCTGGTGTAAATCACTGCAGCTACACCTCCCTGAGAGCCTCTCTGAGGATTGATTCCAGGCTATAAGCACAAAGACCTTGCTGGGTAATGCAGCATGGCCCTTTTGGATAGTTTAACTTTCCAAAGATCCCATCAGTTCTGCTTTGTTGCAACATTTTGGGGCCACCAGTGTAAGCTCCAGTGGCACAAAGCCAATGGAAACACCAGGGTCGTGACTTACAGTTAAGCAACAGAAAATGCTGTTAGCAGTGCTACTGTAAAACTGGGTCTGAAATGCAGCAGGCAAGAAATATCTGCCACAAATCACTGCTAATATCATAAAGGAAGGTCAGCTATGCAGAGCATTTCCTGCTTTTCAGTCTGCAAAGCCAGTAATGACAGCAGTGAACATTCACAGGGGGAGTTTCATGATTAAATCCTCAGAACTGCAGGGAAAAAAAAGTCTCCTCAGTAAATGTTATGAAATGTTAAATCCAAAGCAAAGCAAAAACAGTGTTTGACAATACAGACCCAGGAATAACTGGTGCTATCTTGGGAGCAGAATGAAGCATCAAATGTTGAACATAAACTCATTTCCACTCATAATTGAGAATAACCAGACCAGAGCTTTCTAGAGATTTTGCATTTTAGTTCAGAGTGTAAGATTCATCAGTTTATCGAAATTGTGGATAAAATTGTTCTGGGGTTAAGAGAGAGGCAAAGACTCTGCCTAGTAATTAAAAAATGAAGAGATTAGAGACACAAAAAAGACAGACTATGTGGTGATAGTATTAGAGGTGGGGTGCAATGAAGTAGGATTGCATGAAGGCTCAGAGTGGAGTGGGATGAGATTGGATTATGCAAAGAGGATGACAGAAGAGGGTCAGGGTTAGGAGTGGGTGCCAGATGCAGGTGAAGTTATGACATCAGCAAGCAGACACAGGAGCTGGACAGAGCTGGGCTCTTGTGCAAAAGCCCTGAGACAAAACCAGTCAAAGGGAAGTGCAATGTGAGTTTGGTTCATGATCTGCAAGCTTTCATCTACTGCTTCTGCCTTTTAACACACTGATATTCCTACTTGTTTTCTCCAGCGGAGCACTGGTAGGGCTCTTCAGGGAAGAGTGAGGGACTAAATACAGGAGAGAGATCAGAGGATAACTCAAACTATTCCCTTTGGGCAGAAGCAGAAGGGTGGTTTGGCTCTTCCCTTCCTCTTGGGCAGCCATGAGAACAAAGCAGTGAGAGATGGAACAGGAGGCCTGCAAAGCAAAGCCTGACTCTTTGGATACCAAACACTGCCCCCTGGAAACAGAGCATTCCCTGCCACACCAAGCCTTTTTACACTGAGGAATCACAAACCAACTGCGTTTTCTCTGCAGAACTTAAATTGACACTTCCTCGCCTCCTAAATAAGCCTCTTAAGCCAGTTTGCAGTTAGGTAGGATGCAAGAAGTCAAAACGTCCTCAAAGAATAGGAGGTCTGATGTGTGTCTGACACCTCAGATCCACTGAGAATGCGTGGATCTTTAGAGAGGCAAGAGTTACTTTTCCTCTCTACCAGTACACTTGGCTGTCACACCTCCAGGGAACCATTTCATCATTTCCTGAAGCAGCAAAGTTTTCAAACACGAAAACAACTGTGTGGCAAAGGTCTTCAAGAGTAATTAGGGGATACTTCCATTTCTTTCTTCGTGTGATGCAGGCAAACATTTGCTTCAGGTAAAAGGCAAACTTCGAGTAAAACACTGACCTTTTTCTGCCTTGTTTACCTCTGAGCAGAAAAGGAAGGACAACACTGCTCTTGTTCCCTGTACGTTTATCTCTTTGGACTAAAATCCTTCAGCCAGAGCCTGTCTGTGTCACACTAAGCATCAAAGCCCTCACCTCTGCTGATGCCCTGGGGTGCTTTAGGTGTCTGACCAATCCCCCATATTGTGCCTGTGATTGCAATGAGCCACCAAGATGAAGGTGAAAAGAATTTTTGCTTTTATTTTGTTCAAACAAGTCACATCCTGAAGGATTCACAGCTGAAATATCCCAGCAATATTTAGCACATGGATTTGCTTAGAAGCCTTAGGAGATAAAAAAAAAAAGTGACCACATTCTTCAGATTAAAAATCAAGACACCTGTGTCAGATGTAGGGAGGTGTGAGGACACATAAGAGCAACAGCAGATCAACTCACTCCTCCAGGACTTTCTTTGGCTGCCTTTAGTGAAATAGCAACTATGTCATAGTGATAGGAGTTGAGGAAGTCAGAACCAATTAAATCTCATAGGCTGCACTGACTAAAGTAAAAATCAACAACGTGGACACATTAAGGATTTTTGTTCAAAACACATTTTTCAGATTTGTGAACCAGGATTTTTCTTGATAAACAGCTGTAATGTGAATAGCATCTTAAAGCCCTAGGCTGTATCTTAGGCTTCAGGAGAGGAGAGAGCTCATTGATTTAACAACTCGGGTTAATAGCTAAAATCTGTCCAGGATGTGAGATTTGATCAAGGATAAAGAAGCAAAGGTGAGTGGAAAGCACAGTTAATGCCCTGGCTTTAAAAGAGCTCTTACAACTGCTTTAAATCACTGCAGCTTTCAAGAGACTTTTCCTAGCTGTGATCCCTGTCTCTCTGCTTGGGCTCACAGGCATCCTCTCACCTTGTGTGCACACAGGTGGTGGGGCAGAGGTAGATGCAACCCTCCAGCCATCCCACCAGGCTCCCAGAGCTGCCTGTGGCTGGAGCATGTCCTCATCCCCAGCAGCTGCAGCCGCCCAGTGCCACGTTTCATGACAGTATAAAATACTACACTGTGGTGACAAAACTGCCTCAGGGGCTTTATGAAACTGTTTCTACCAGTGCCAGCTTCCTAAAAAATCCCAGAATAAACCAAAACAAACAGATTGTGTGAGTGAATAACAGGCACGAAACAGAGCTCTTTCTCTTCCAGAAAAAAAATGGATGCATACAGCAGGCAATTCCCTTGCTGGAGAGGTCTGAAACCTCTGAAGTTAATGTATATTCCAGCTAATGGGAATTGTAACCATTGGCACCAGGCCCACATTTAGCTTAGTACCAGCCCCAGAACAAGGGAGGCTTTCAGAAGCAGCTCATATCCGAGGACAGGAGAAATGAGCTGCCAATTGTGTCAGACATGTTGCCTCAGGAGGGGGGAAAATTGAGCTTTTGCTGCTGCTGCCTGCTCTATTTCTCTGATCCCTTCTAGAACAGGCTACCCCTGCTCTGCCAGCACCCACAAACCACCTAAATTTATAGCATAGCATTCTTATTATTTGCCAAGATTTCTTATCATGCACGTCAGAGTGCAGGGGTGACAAGACAATCAAATACCTCTCTTGCTGCTGAGATGGGTGTGGGCTGGTTCCTCTCTGATGCACTCTCACTTTCTTCTTCAGCTTGGCACAAAAGCTTGAGAGCAGATGTAATGGGAAAACCAGGAAATTCTCACCTCCTTTGTATTCCTTGAGGAGCTATACATGGAGGTATGTACACATGTCTGTGTGTAATCATACAGCAGGAGAGAGCTCACTGTTGACAGCAGGCAAGTTGTCTTTCATGCCCGTGAATCCCAGCAGTACAGAATCTGCTGCACCACAGCAACCTTCCCTCTCTGATGGCTGTCACTCATCAGAGGTTGTATCAGCTGCTGCTTTGCATCCCGGGCTGTATCAAGTTCCAAGACACCAGGGGAACAATCTAATTAGCTGGACTTGCACCAAGCCTCCAGTGAACTGAGAATCCACTGAGCACTGAGATCTCCATCCTATCTGTAAGCTGAACAATTCCCTATTGCTAAGTTACTTTAGTTCAGTGGTACTTGAACCATTACTTTTGTTCCCAACTCTTTCTGTCATACACAATAGCAAAAACTGTCATGACGGCCAAGACTGACCCTGTTTCTTACATGTTTTGTCCTTCCTTCCTTCCTTCCTTCCTTCCTTCCTTCCTTCCTTCCTTCCTTCCT
>VWYI01004022.1:2664-29407 GCA_013399455.1 Anthoscopus minutus | reverse complement strand
TCCTTCCTTCCTCCCTTCCTCCCTTCCTCCCTTCCTCAGAGAAATGTTTACAGAATATAGCAGGCATGCTGCAGAAGGGAGAGAGAAAGTACTAGCTCCCTTTTTTAACAGTAAAATCAAGAAGATTCAGTTAAACCTAGAGGTGGCAGGCAACTGGTTAATATGTTTCTTCTTGGAAAATGTCAACTAAATGGAACCAAAATTTTCTGATTTGGGGAAAATATGTGTACATTTCTGGCAGGAAATGTTTCTAAATCCCAGAGGGAACTGTTGATCCAACTTAAGAGAGCATTCAGTCATCGGTGAATGAATGAAATCTTTTAGTGTATTGCTACAAAACATGGGAAACTTGGATTCAAATCCTTGTAACTCCCACATTTGAGACAGGGACCTTACCTGTCACCTACCTACATGTGGAGAGAATCCTTCAGGCTCCTCCATTGTAAGGATTCCATTTACTTCAAGGAAATCAATATTAATGGAGATAGAGCTTCCAATTTGTCTCCTTCACATTCCATCACCCTTTTATAAACCTAATGAGCACCTTCCTCACTGTTCTTAATGAGTATTTACTTACACAAAGTGAAACCACTTTAACAAAAGGAGTGAAGTCAAACCTTTCTTTCTCTGAAAGATGTTGGATTTTTCTCAACATTTTTGACAATGGAAAATCTTTTGCAGGGCAGGAAACCTGGCTTCCACTCAGCATTAATTATGCCCCTGTAACAGGACATATGATAAGCTGAACTAGGTTTAATATACCTCATTAGGTGAGGTTTGGGCACCAAAATTCAAATTAGTAATGGCTTGGATTTAGTACTTTTAATTGAGCTTACAGAGCTCAAAAGGATTATGCAAACAGCTGAAGAAATTAAGTTTGTCTTCCCTTGGAGCCAAACTATGTCCAGGCTCCACAGAAAGCAGTGGTATGTCTTTATCTATAGACACAGGTTTTATGACTATCCTCTTTGTAGAAACATGAAAATGCCTAGTGCAAAACAAGATCCCTGTCTGTTTGTCTCCCTTTCATATACCTATGTTCACATGACTGAGACACCTTACCTTTTAACCAAGCTTCAGATATGAAGCTTCCTCAAGCAGAATTCCTATCTCTAATAATATGGATCTTGAAGAGCTCAGCATCAAGGGAAGTGCATCAGGATCACTGTTCAGAGTGCTGGAAACACAAGAGCATCAACAGAGTCAGGGGAAGGAGCTGGGCAGAGCCACACCAGACACATCCTCCTTTGTGCTATGCCCCCACTCCATGGGAGGACAGCTGTGCAGCACCTCTGGCATGGTGAGAATGTCTGAGGCTGCTGTCACTGAAAAGCTCTCACAGTGGTCAAGAGCATGCAGAGGTGTAATGGGAGATAAGTAATAATCCCACTGGGGTAGTGCTGCAGGGCAGGCAGTAAAAGCAGGAAAACAGCAGAGAAGAAATATGGAAGAGGTAACCTCAGTCCTAATGTATGTGCAATTTTGGCTGGAAGCAAAGCTTTGAGTTGAACTGCAGAGCAGGGCTGGAGACAAGAAAAAAGCACAGAAAACCCATTTTAACACAACGCTCTGAGAATTTAGTCACAACATCACTCCAGAGCTTTACAGCCTCAGGATACTGAGTATTTCCAGCTTGCAGTTTCCACAAAAGCTCATTCACCAAGGTGCTTGCTGCACCATGAGCACCCCTATTCCTCCTGGACACCAGGACAAGCCTGTGCTTCATGTTGGGGGATGGGGACAGGCTCCCTGGCCAGCTTCATTCACTCCTGTGGCCTCATTTCAGCTCTGGGACCATTTGCTGCTCAGGATGGAGTGACTGGGAACTGCTTGGCCTCACAGGCCTGGAGCTGCCCCTCCAGGACAGATCTGGTGCCTCATGTTAGCAAAGGGGTGCCAAGCTGGTTGGGTACAGAAAACACTTTAACAAATGGCAGATTTTGGCAAATTTTATCTGAACACAGGTAGGCCTGAGCACAGTGACAACAACAGTACTGTGCATAGTGTGTGCTAGCAGGTTGTTAAGGAACCAGAGAAGACTTGAAAAAAGAGGAGGAAAAAATGTTCAGATAACAGTCCTCTTGTGACCACTTCCAGGTCCTAGTGATCTCTAAATGTAGATCTATGTCACTATCAAGGTCATTATCAGATAACCTCCTTCTGTGATCTGTGAAGTTTCTTGATCATTAAATTAAGACAAAGTGTCCAGATCAATAGAGGGTTTCAAAATGATGTACATTTCACTTTTAACAGGTCCCTCTGTGTCCTCACATGATGCTGACTGCTGACAGCAGAAATAAGGGAAGGAAAAACTGACCCTGTACTCTTAAGATGTGGATCTAGTGGTTATGCCATATTTGAGTTAAAACAGGAGAATAAGGGAAGGAGACAGATTAAGTGGAAACAGATTCTGGGAAGAATCAAAGAGAGATTAAATTGATAACAAACTGGGGAAGCAGGAAAAAAAATTAACATAATCCTTTATAAAATTATGAAAAGGAGATGGCTGATCTCTTTTCCCTCTCTCTTTCAGCCACCATCTTTCTTTTTTATTTTTATTTTGACAGTAAGCCTTATAGAAAACCAACAGCTGAGCTAGGTTGTTGAAACACTGGACAACAAAGGGAAAATATGAAGACACCTTTGCAGATTTTACAGGTTACTGCCTCTGTGACAATAACCTCTTTTATTCCCTCCACCCCCTCCCTCTGGGGATGTGCATGGCTTGCTGTCTTTAGTTGGAGAGCAGAAAGACACTGAACAGATAAACACTTTCAAACATGTGTCCCAGAGAAGCAATAGTGCTGACGTTATTCTAATTTTTCCTAATAAACTAGGGCTTGGTCCTGAAGCACTTTCCCAGGCAAGGGGCCCAAACATATTTCAGGAGCCCTATTTTAATCACAGAATACGATTTGCAACAGAGCTGTTAGGTGTTCACGTGTAGCTGAATGGGTAGAGCAGTTTTGGTTTGCCAGTTTGAGTTTCCCGGCTAACACACCAGTTAAGGCAGTAGGTCTAATTCTGGCCAAATGCCAATTCACCAACTAGTATTATTTACTCATTTTCTGCTGTGAAATAAGAATTAGGAGAGAAAAGCAGGCTCAGACTTTAAAGGCTATAAAGAAAACTTTATTAACAGAACTAAAAGAATAATAAGAATCAGAATAAAACTTTTAGAACATTTCCCCTCCCACACACCTTTCCTTTCCCACTGACAATGTAAGGAGACAAAACTTGTGACTCCCAGTCAGTTTAACACCTCTAGAACAGACTTTCTTCAATCCACTGAGGGAGAGGAGTCTCTTTTGCCATGTCATGGAGGCTTCTCCACAAGAAACAGTTCATTCATGGCTTCAATGCCACAGTGAATCAGCCACCCAGGAGATGGAAATCTGCTCACTGTGTGAACATAGTACAGCTTTCCCACAACCGCTTTCAAGGGCTCAATCTTTGGCTAATGGGGTACATTTTTAAGGATGAGCTGTTCACAAGCAAAGGTTCTTTTCATTTATCTCTTAAGATTATCTTCAGCTCTGGGAACAAAGGTTTTTTTATTCTTCTTTCCCTGGGGGCAAAGGGTTTTCTTTACTCTTATCTCTCTCTGATCAAGCTTCTCCTTTGGATCACAGTTACTTCAACATCTGCTTTGCTTCCGCAGGGATGCTGTTGCATGTCTACAGTTTGAACACTCCATCTCCCTATGATTTTTCATGAATTCAGGGATATTCTAGTGTATCGCAGTCCATCACCATGGCCTTACCAAAAGAATTTTAGCCCAAGAATAAGGCATCTTCTCATTCTCCTCCCATCTGGGATTTAACTCTTTCTTTACTGACCTAAGTGTTTTCATGTTTCTCTACATGTCTTCACTCTGACCTCTTTTCTCACTCGAAAGAGGATTCATGTCTGTAAGTTTCATCTGTTTGGGGGAGTTTTACAGCGCTGAAAGAGTAAATCTTGTCTGGGCCTTGCATCAGGAATTCACCTCTCGCTGCTTGTGCCGTGATCTCTTAGGAGCTGTTTATGGTGGAGGATGTTTCAGAGACCGTGCAGGGGGCTGGGCTAGCCTGTTGCCTCTTTCCCAGGCCAGAAGAACAGAGATTCCTGGGCTTGCCCGTCTTTAAAATGGGTTTGACTTTTTAAAGTGGTTTAACTGGGTGTCAATCTTCAAAAGGACTCACTGATTGGTTTTGTCACGCATGGAGGAAGCCCTTAACCGCTCCTCTCAGAAAGTTCACTTTCTGTGGATGGCTCCATCCCTCCCCTAAAAATCAGTTAATGCAAAACCAGGACAAGGGGCAGAATTGTATGTTTGGTGTTTGACAGGCAGAAAGGAGACATTCAGATGGAGAAGCAGAGGCTGTGTCTCCGACTGTAACCCAGTGACCTATAGAGGTCACAAACTAGCAAGGATTTGCATTTTCTCCTGCAGCTGTCCTTACCTTTGTCTGCCTCCATGTCCCACAGTCTCCTCTAGCAGTGCCCCAGTGTCTTGCTTCCTCCTGGCATCCAGCTCTGGGGCTGAAGGAATGGCAGGAGCAGAGGTAGGCCGGGAGCCAAGCACGGCGCTCCAAATTTGTGGCTTTGCAGTTTACCTGTGGTGGTTTACCCTGCCTCCCTCTTTGCCCAAATGCTCTTCTTTACTTCTAATTACAGCAAATGCCATCTCTCTGTGGTTCCCTGTGGCTTGTTAATTAGTCTTCCAAGGCATTACTGAATTCCTGGAGAGTAGAGAAGACATATGTGCCAAAACCTTCCCCGTGTTGTTTCTCTCTCCCATGAGGAGAGGAGAAGCAGCTGACCACATTGGCACAAAGGGTAACTAAAAACCTTCAAGACCTCACCCAAGCTTATTGGAGTAATTAGAAAGACGCCCAAAGGACTATTAGTCAGGCTCATAAAGAGCACATACTTTTAAAATTAGTTGTTCCCACTGTGGCAGGGAAAGGAAAAATGAGTTTAATACAGCTTGTGGCTGTGTCAGCCTGAATCTTCTGTGCACAGTTAAAGCAAGATCCTATGTGGAGCAGCCTCTGACCTGGATTAGCAGATTTCCATACCTGGATGCTGTTCCCTGGGATCTGCTTGGGATTTGGCTGGCACCCTCTCTCCTTGCTCCGAGGAGACAGACCAACCTTTATGAATGCAGAAGGACACATCCAGGCCCTCAAGCCCTTTCCCAACAGCTCCTGTTCCACTCACAGCCCAACAAAAGAGAAGAATAATTTTCCTGAATTCACCAGGGAAAGCTCTGTAGCCCGCGTCCTGTAAGAGAAGTGGAGCTGGGACCACGGGTGGTGCTGGGGCGGGCTGACACCTGGAACAGGCTACCATGGAATTGTACATCCTGGAGCCAAACTGAGCTGGTCACTGCCTGCTGTGTCCTGGCACTCCATGGCCCGTTCCAGCTGGTACCACTGGGATATGCAAGGGTGGGAGGAGAGGTGGGACCCTGCCATGGCAGAAACAGGCTGTGCAGGAGGAACAGGAGCTCTCTGTGCACGGGTGCTCTGCAGCCTCAGTAACACCTGGAAAGGAAACATGTGGAATGTGTTTCTGCTGTCACCACGGCAGGTCACCTGGGAGACCACAGGAAGAAGTTCCACTGTGGTTTGGAGGGCTCTTTTAAAATGAGGAAAGTTGTGTTTAGTCAAGGAAAAAAGCACACTTCCACCCACACAGAGATTAATTTTCCACATTCTCAAACTTGGCATGAAAGTTATGAATCCTATTTAAAGGAACTGTTTGTTCTTTACAAGGAAGCATTACATAGATTTAAAATTTTTTTTATAAGCTGTTTGTGGTGAGAAAATGACACCATTCATATTTGGTGTCTAGGAGGGTACGTTGTTGTTTGTTGCATGCTTGTTGCATTTGGGTTAAATTGTCATGAGAAAATTGGTGTCATATTCTTTACAGCTTAATGACCACTTGCCTGGCCCTGGAGCTATTTTTGTATTTAAGATGTCTCGTCCCACAATTGCATGAATTCCTTTTTTCCTGGATGGGAAATTTTAATGTATGACTGGTTGCAATACTAAAATTCTGCCTACAAGGTCAAAGCCCTTCTAACAGTATCTGTAACTATGTGAGGGCTACGTATAGTCAAAAGAAAGAAAATATCTGTTTACAGATCAGTATTTGCAGAAGCACTGGAAAAGTTTGAGAAATAAGACATTAATGTGCAGTGTGAAAAACGTGTACAAAAAATTTCAGATTGTGAGGTGGAAAGAAACGACTGTAACTCAAGTGAGCAAGCTCTGTGCTGGGATTATATCTGTTGTATGCCTCACTATGATGGATGGCTGCTGCCAAAAGAGAGTAAGGGAATGACACAGGGCATGGGACTAGGCCCAAATCCTGATGAAACTGAAGAAATAAGTTGGACTTCAAATTTAGAGGTTCACATTTAATTTGAAAGCTGCATTTCTCACTTGCCAATAGCTCCAGACTTTCAGACTTGCTCAAACTTTGTTTCATTTTTTGTACCAAGATTTTTCTAACTTCTTGAAATAGGAGGCACAAGTTGTGTTTCTCCTATTTCAAAGTTCAGGTAAGATTAAAGACAAGAGTTTGAATCCATGAGGAAAAAAAATTAGAAAAGCTATTTGAATTATTATTTTGAACACCACCATAAACAGATTTTTTCAAAAAATGATAAAGCTTTTTAAAAAGTGTTTCTAAAAATACCATAATTAAAATGTGAAATTACTTAGTAGCAAGTATTTTCTCTATAATGAAACAGGATCCATATGCTGGATACTTTAACCACAAGAAATCTGTTCTGCTAAATTTGCATATTCGTATGATTTATTTTATAAACATTTAAAAGAAACAAGAAATTAATAACATTCCTTGTGGCTGGATGAATACAGAAAGAAAAATGTAGATTTGGATATAGATGCAATTTGTTAAGGCTTTTGAAACCTAAATCTGTTCTGAAATAAAAGGAAATAACAATCCTTAAAAAAATAACAAATAGCTAAAAATTACAAAGACTGAACTTTAAATAATACTAAAGTGCTTCCATTCTTAACTGACTAATATTGCATTTCCAACTGGCTCATGGTGCTTTGCACTTGGATCACACATACTTAGTGTTGGAACTTTCCATATTTTAGGATGGCCTCCACACTGCCATGCGACCAGGTATTAGGTGTACAAAATATGAGTGTGTGAGCTCTGCTGGACAGCCACACAACATCCCTGCTGTGCTCCCCACTGCTCCTGGGACCTCTCCACACATCCTGACAATCTACTGGCTGGCAAGAGAAGGCATTTTTGGATCAGGTTATCTTCATGCTTGGAATTTATCCATCCTATCAAACATCAAAAGGAACTGTGGAAGTCTTACAAGGTGATCTATGGCAAAGCATCAGTCAGTAATTTGGATCCAATCAATTCCATGTTTGTTCCAAAGGGCATCTAATGATGTGGTTGACTTACAGGTTTACAAAGCTGTCCCATCTTGGTAAATGATGCAAATTTATGGTGAATTTGACAAGTCTTTTCTAAATTTGTTCCAAAATTCATTGTCCTCATTTTTACAGCTGTTCTACACATCCTTCAGGTAACCTGAAGTTCTTGACAAAATGAAACAGCATTAAAGATTTCTTCATTGTGAGAGTGGTGAGTGGAACAAGTTGCCCTGAGAAGCTGTGAATGCCCCATCTGTGGAAGTGCTGAAGGCCAGAATGGATGGGGCTTTGAGAAACCTGGTCTAGTGGCAGGTGTCCATTCCCATGGAGGGGACCATTCCCCTCAATCAAACCATTCCATGATTCTATGATTCTGAAGATAACAGGAACATATCATCTATCTCAAAATATCTGACCATACTCATACATGCCAAATATATGTCACCATGGAAAGGCTTTCCACTTTTCTGAAAAAGAGGAAAATCACAGCATAAATGAAACTTTCATAGCCCTATGGGTGTTTGAAATGAAAAGGTAAAGACATTTCCAAGACTCAGAGAACAGTTATGTGAGCAAATAGGCACAGGTAAGGCACCCTTCACAGTAGGACGGTGAAAGAATGTACTCAGTACCACAAAACCTGCTAAGTTCACAGGAATTTATACTCTTTGCCTTTGCCTCTGCCACTACATTTGTATAATACCTCACATCAGCTTTGTTTTTATGCCTGTGCAAAGCATTCCAGGCTTTAACCACAGTGGCTGCAATTTCAGAAGTTGCAGCTGAGATTAATGTATCTCATAAAACAGTGTCTCATTATCAAGACATCAGTATTTTAATCAGAAGGCAAGAACAAAATGATAAAACATTGCACCTTTTTTTTTTTAAAAAAAAAGAGCCTTCTCACTTTTTGCTCATTATCTTTAATCCAAGGTTGCCAAGAGTTTCTAGTTAAAAGATGTCTAAATGAAGACTCTAGGACTGCTCCAGGAAGAAACTGTTAGGGATTTGTCTTAAAGACAAGCTTCTGTAGGCAAGCAAAGGGCTGAATTTGTGTTGATGTATTAGATAATTTAGCTCTCAGGTGTTTTAATGTTTGCTTTGATTGCTGATTCAAATACAGGCAAATTAAGCTTGGAATGGTTCAGCAGAGAAATGACAGCAAGAATTGCACTTGGTGCCTTTCTGCTTTCTTTGTTCATTTGTGAATGTCTTGTGTTTAATCTCTCAGGCTCATTAACTCACTTTATAATTGGGCAGTATACACACAAAGAGCATGCATTTTCTTTTTACTTACAGCTTTGAAATTATTAACACCATTGAAGCAGACAGATAATTCATCATATATTTCTGGCAAAGTAAGACCGGTAACTTAGTTTTTCATGCCTCAAGGTGCTTCATATCTAGATAAGAATCATGGTGAAGCTTTGTTATTACTGCCTTCAAGGCTTCAAAAGCCTTTGTAAGGAGCAGTAAACCCACCTGTGTATGGTTCACTTCTGAGCTAGGAAAAAGGGACATTATATTGTTGAGAAAGCCTTTGTCATGCTGATGAAGGCCCAGCCTCATGTAACTCTTTCCATGGTTAGTTCATTCTTCTGGGTAAGTACTGGCAGTCTGACACAGTTCCCAGTATAAGGAACATCACTTATGGGCCAAAGAATGCGTGAAGTGAAATTTTGACATCTAGGAACTCTTAGGTTTAACAGCAAGGGAGTTTGTGTCGGGATCCAGAGGCTTATGCTCACATGGAACACTTGACTGGCATCCTAGTGGAGAATCCTGGTTTGAATCAAATGGCACATCCAGTGGCTGAGTGGATACTTTCAAACCACCAGATAACTTCACTTTCCTCCCCAGATGCTTTTTGGTTTTCATTTCTATGAGAACTAAAACAGCAGATGTTTCTTGGTTCCAGCCCTAGTAATTATACTGGAGATGTTTAATGCTTCCTGCGTTCCTTGGACTTAACTTTGAAAGCATCCTTGTTTTGAGGAAATAAATAGACAAATGAGCTCTCAGAGTCCCTTCTGGACTGAACTTTTTTATGATTCTGTGACTTAATAGAATGGTGTGAAGAGACCCAGCTTAGAGTGTCTAAACTGTCAGGTTACTTTTTAGTTGTTGATGTAGTTGGTAAAAAGCTTTTGATTGTACAAATGAACTGTAGTATTATAGAGGAATTGCATGAGCACAAAGAAGAACAAATGCATTTCCTAGGTAAATATTCCCTGCATGGGAAATGGCACAGGGGTGAAAAGTACTTTCAGAGCTCTCAGACTGCAATAGGACTAGGTTATGATAATGCATTAAGTGTGGACCTTCTCAGATGATGAAGAACTGGATGGAAATCTGGGATGTAATAGCCAGTTTCATGTGAGGCCATTTCTTCCCTATAATCCTTCTGTGTTCCAAGATTATTTTTGTTGCCTGCCACATACTCTCATGTTGAGTTGAACATCTCTTTATAGCAGTTTAAAAGAAATATCAAAACTGCAGAAACAAGGAGAGAACATTCCCATCACTGCCACAGCTGGTAACCTGAGAGTGATTTATTTCCTTTTAAATCAGAGGATTTGCTTGCTTTCATATGAACCTTGAACCACAGCAGGCTTAATTATTTCCTGTGTTGTAGCCTCAAGCATAAATTACACAATATAAAAGTCTATTTGTCTTTCATTAGTGCAGTGTCTTCTCTAGTTCACCCTCCACATTAATTTAGTGGAAACCATATTTGATGGGGTAGAATCAAAACAATAAACATTAAAAAACAAAAATCTCCCTTTTTTATTTGGCTGTTTTGTTTTGTAAAATACTTCTCTTTTAAGACTCATCTGCATTCTGGGTCTGTTTTTGTTCCCAGATGGTACATTTCACAAGCATTGTTACTGATGACTTTAAAAAGCCTTTTATTAAGTCAAAATAATAACAGAGGGAAAAAAAGATTAAGCTATAAAGAGAATAAATGAAAGATTTGTTTTTCCTTAAACAGATGCTGTGGAAAGGAAGAGTGATGGTGAATATGGTAGCAAACATTTTCATGAGGAAAGGTCAGTGACAACAATACCAAATTCTCATAAAACTCTTGCTTCAATAAATGCAGCAATGAAATGAAAGAAGATATTCATATCTGCTATGTGCTTTTAAGCATCTGTAAGACCCATTGCAATAATAATATTGGGCACCTCTTGTGATCTTGAAGCAGCTATCAAAATATTTATTGTCATACTTGTCCTCCCCAAACAGCACTGAAAATGAAAGTGCTGTAAAGCTGGAATTAAACATGTTCTTTACAGGTCCTTAATTTCAAGTAATTATCCAAACATACCCACAATGCTACTCTCCAAATACCTTTGGATTTTTATACTGGGAAGTTGAATGTGAATCTTTTATGTGAAACCAAGTATAACATCTCTATTCTGTGCATGGAAGAGCTGAAGTACTTAGTAATTTATTTTCTACATATGGAAATAATTCACTGAATTAATTGCTACATAAAGTGCTATATTGCTGTATCAGAATCATTAAGCTGGGGTTGAAGAGACATCTAGAGATCATCCAGTCCAACCCTCTTGTTAAAGCAGGTTCACCTAGAACATTGAAGCACTGCTGGTATACATACTGGTAATTACATATACATGCTGGTAATTAAGTTACAAAACCTCATAAAGCAGTGAACTTAGGCACTCTTTTAATTGAAGTGCTGTTATTTTACTTGCTGCATATTCTGGGGTGATCACCACAAATCTAACAAAGTTATTTCATGGGAAGGTAACTACAGAGCACTGATTCCACCTGTTACAGAGTAAACAAGCCCTAAAAGCCAAGTGTCTGAATAAAAAATGCTGGAACAGAAAAATATTCTTCTTTTCACATCCAGAAAATAATACTTCTAAGTTTCATATGGAAATGGTACTTGATGTTTTATATAAGAATAGTTTCTGGGACACCATGAGTAAAAGAAACTCTTAAGCACAGCTACCCTCTAAACAGGATAATAACAGTCATGTGTTTTATTTATGAAATATATCTACTTTTACCATGATAAACATGGAATAACTCAAGTGTGGCATTTTTTTAATACTGTGCATCAGTTTTGGTTGATAAAGTTATAAAAGACTGTAAAGGAGAATGTCCTTAATGGGGAATGAGAAAGGAATAAGCTGGAAAAATGTGGTGCTGTGGAAAAGTTCCCTGGAAGCAACTTGGCTACGTCAGTGTGTGTGGATAATTGCATGATGATAGTTTATTTTCAGGTACCAAATTCCAGCTAGACATCTGCTCTGCAAGTACTGAGATCAGTCCTTAAAAAAGCCCTGAAGCTGAAGAATCTTTTTGAGAGGGTGTGCAGGGCACAGATTATGCAGTGATCTGTTGTGACCCAAAGGCAGCCTGAGAGAGCTGTGCTTTCCAAAAAGCAGCAAATTGCAAGGCCTAGTGTATCAGCTAAGTACAGAGTCTGGGGAGCCATTTTCCAGCTGAAAAATCTCAGTGCTGTTGGAGGGAAGAGAAATGCACTGTTCAGTGTACCTGCTGAGATAACTTGAGCTGATATTACAAGCACTGCAATGCACAGACCTGTCAGAGAGCAAAAAACAACCATGGTGCCTCACATACAAGGTCATTTAAGTGAGGTGATGGCTGGGAAGGGTGACCAGGCAAGCCAGTTAGCCTGCCCAGTGTCCAGGTTACATGGCACTAATCTCTTCAAATCCTGAAACAATGGGCTTGTATTTAAATTACAAGCTCCTTAGCAGAGGATTATTCATTGTCACGTTTTTCCTTCCTACTTCTGGGCCTTCACATGGTCACAAAAGCATCCTTCCCACTTACAGCATAAAAGTGGTGGTCTAAACTTCAGCCCCAGCAGAGAAGATGTGAGCTCACTCTGCTCCTCAAGAAGTGGCCTTAAGAGGATTTAATGTGCCGCCTCCAAGGATTGCTGTCCCAAGAGCTCCTCGTTCTCAAGGTGTCACACTCACACTTGGTGCCAGCTCCTGCACCGTTGCAGGACAGCAGCTTCGTCCTGCCAGGGAAGCATGCAGAGTGACTCCCTCCCTTTCTCCCAGGAACAGCAACAGTAAAGTTTCAATAAAGCAGGCAAGGAGCCTGAAACCTCTCTGCCAGGCACGGATTAGGCTGGAAATTAATAGTTGAACTTTACATCTGCTCCCTCTTAAAAGCAAAGAACAGAAAAAATCCCCAAGCCACACACATTTCTCAGCAGCTTGCCTTGCGAATGCTCAGTGATAACAAGCTCTTGCTCCTTTCTTACCCCCAAACCACCCCAGATTTCCCTTACTACTACAACTGCTCATTGCCAAGTGTGTGCTAGTCTGCAAATTATGTGAAAGATCTAAGTTCTCAGAGGCAGGTGTTTCTTACTCTCCCTGCCTGCTGAGATCAGGACGCCAGAGAATGGATGTTAAAAGTGAATTACTAACCTGGCCACAGTTCAAAAAGCAACAATGACAGGCAGCCCTTAGCAGTAAGTAGGTATTGGCTTATTAGCTACTCCAAACAGTATTGTTATAAATAATGGCAGAAAGATATGAAAATACTTTTAATAAGGTTTCCAACAATAGCAGTTGCTCAGTGACACTAAGCCATGATGAAAAACTTCAGCCCCTCAGAAACTAAACAGAAAATCAATAAATAATTAATTTAAAACCCAATAAGGATATGCTTGCTAATGTGTTATAAATAAACCCCCAAAGTGAGGACTTATTGATGATTTTTTGAATGCATGTCCTTCCACACATCTGGGAGGGGTCAGGTTTATTGCATATGAGCTGGGCATTTACTGTGGAACCGGGTGCAAAATCCCATCATGTCCCAGGCAGTGCAGTGACACAGGCAGAGTGATGGCATGTGTCCTTCCTCTCAGGCAGGCAGAAAAACCCTGTTCTGGCTCACTCAGCCAAATACCACAGGACGGGAATAATGATTTTAATCTGATAAAAAAACACAATCCTGGAGTTAGGAACTGGAGACTTCTATGTGAAGACTTGTATTTTCACACAGGTCCTAAGGCAAATTTGATGAGGTAGTCATTCTTTTATAAAGTAACTCCAAGGATTTAATCAGGAAGTCCTTTATTTTAACTCAGTTGACTCACTTTGCCTCCTTTAACTCAGTGGGGGAATAATGTTTGCCACCTTTCTCTAATCCTGGGATAGTCCAAGCAAAATTATACCTACATCAGAAAACTGACTAAATCTGCTGTGCAGGATGTACCTTAACAACTTTGTGCTGGGAAACTCTGCTGGAGTTTCTTCAAACCAGCAGCAGATTATCAGGCTGTAAGACTGATACTTACCTAAATTTCACTTTACACATCTATGTCTTTTTGCAGTCTTGGACCTTTAAAATCTTGTGTTCTTGTTCCTAAACAAGAGAAGGCCTTTCAAAAATTATTTTTGGTCTTCCCATACATGTTTACATATCTAAATAACTTAAAAGTTCAGCCTGAAGCAGTGTAAACAGTTTTAACACTCTTTGTCATTTATCACACCACTCGTGACTGTCTCAGCCTTTGATCCTGCGGACTGAACACCCAGTGCATTGGCATTGCAACTGAAAGTGGGGGATTGCACATGTGAAAACATTAAGGAACATTTATAAGTTCAGGAGACAGGTCAGAAGATGTAATGTCATCTCTGTATAAACAAAAGAATTTTTGTCATTGCTTGTGAGGGGAAGAAAGGCTATGGAAAGAGAAAAGTGAAATTGAGGGCATTTATTTTCACTGAGTGCTAAGACAAAGAGGGAGAATGTTGTACCATCAGATTTAATCATCCTAGGGGCTTGTAGGGGAACAATTGCAGCACTGCTCTGCAGCTTTTTTGGCTCAAAGAACGACCATATAGAAGAAATATGGATCCAAATTTTAAAAAATTTAATTGGCAGACAAGAACATTGGTATGGAGTATATCTCTTGATGGGAGAACATAAAGGAAATACTATAATCTATGGTGTCTGCAGATGTCTGGGGAACAGCAGAGAACAACATTACATAGCACAGAGGTTTAGATGTGCATATGTGCAATCATGGAAGTGTTCATATGGCACATAAATCCAGCACAGATTTTTCAGCACTAATCCTACATAGCATTCAGTCTTTGGAAACACACCAGCCTGAGCTGCTTGTTTTGCAGAGGGAAACAAGTGAAAAGTTTCACTGATCAGGGTAACAATATCTGGCAAGACTAAATTCTCAAGACAGTCTGGGAAACTCCAGCCAAGAAAAATATTGTGGTCTGCTTCTTAAAAATGATGTGGTTTAAAGGACGCAGACTGAAAAGTGCCTGTGCAGTTCATCCCTAACACAACCTAGCACCAACTGGATCCAGCTTCAGAAAGCAGATGCCATCATCAGTGCAGAACAGGGAGAAGCTCTCTTACACAATGTGCTGGGCTTGGTGAAAACTTTTACAAGCTGAAATAAGGTCACCTACTTTTCCTTTCTGGAAGACAGTAAAAACTATGAAAAATTTCCAGTCAGGGTTTTGGAGCGTTTTAATCCACTTTCTGGGACCTTTGTTGGCTCCCCTATGCCGTGACCATGGGCTGTGAGGCTATACCCTACTCCACCTCAGTGCATGGCTGTGCTGGAAACAGCCCATCCCATATAAAATAGCTGCAGTTGGGCTTTTTCTTGTTTTCTTTAGTTTGGTTGGATTTTTTAAACAACCTGGCATTCAAGCAGAACTTGTCACTAGGAAAAGTAGAGGCCAGTTTTCCTGGAGAGATGGGGCCAGAGAAGAGATGGTCTGACTTAGAAGTGAGCCTGTCAAAAATCATGTGGCTGGAGGTTTTCAAGACTCTGGAGAAAATGAAGCAATAAATAAAGCAGAAAGTCAGAAGACGCAAGTATCAGTGGACATGTATGCCAGTTCTTCATGGGCTAGACTAAAAAACTCAAGGAAAACAATTGAAATATGTAGATTTGACAGCAACAATTTGTATATTGGGACTATTTGAAAGGAGTGATTTTGTTATGAGAAGAAATCTTCTAACAATATATGAGAGTAAAACCTTATCCCAAGCTTTGAGAGATGAAAATTGGATCAAATTTGGTGGTTTGGCACTGTCTCAAGTTGAATAGCTTGGACTGGGAAAGGGGCCAGTAGAATGTCTATTGCCAGGAGAAACAAAGAATGAGAGGTACACAATGTAGCCTGTGAACATCAGCTAGTGGCCCATGACAGCTTAAGGGATGAAGTCTAGGTTCTCAACCTGCAAATATTCTTTTTCCTCCAATGATCTTTCTGTCTGTTCCCCAGCACTTGTCATGGGCTCCTCAAGCTCAATAAGTGATCACATTGTCCTGTTTTAGTCAGAGACTATAGGAATTAAAAATGTTCCTTAGTCAAAACCCACATGTAGTTACATTTTTCAGAAAAGTCAAAACCAGCAGGGAGTTTAAAGCAAATATGGAGGAATGTTATTGCATTTTTTTTTAATCACACTGGTTAGGCTGTGCATAAAAAGGAAGCCAAGCAACAAGGATACAATCAAACATCTGTGCTGAATTGACAAAGAGGCCATTCACCAGTGGGAATATGTAGTTTCTACTGGCCTGATTAGGTCTTTATTCAAATACATTACTATTTCCTTCAGCAGAGTTGATGCTGTCATCAGAGGAAGCCCCAATTAAGAAAGTTAAAAGCCTGAACGTTCCTAAGTGAAACTCACCAAAGCATGATGTGTTCAGGATAGGTTTACATAATCCATCTTCACATGCAAAAAAGCCTACTGCAGCATGGTGCTGAAGCTGACTCCTTGCTGATTCTCTCTCTGTCTTGCTCTCTTTCCTCTCAGTATCAGGGCCAGATCCCAACTTTGTGGCTCATTTTCTGTTCTGTCTGCTTTAAAAAATCCCTGCTGCACTTTGCTGCAAAGGACTTGGTGCTGGCACAGGCTGACATCCTCCTGCACCAGCAGAACCAGCAGCCTTCATGGCTGCCCTGAGTGTTAAGGCTGCAAGTGACAAGAGCCTTGTTACCACGGCTGGCTCTGCTTTCTCTGCATGCCCGTGGGTAATCCTGTGTGCCACAAGGCAGGGCGCTGGACAACAGCTTTGATCAAATTCAGAGGACAGTGTGATTCATTTTTGACATTCTCCGCCCTTCCTAGCAAACCCAGGCAAAAGAGATCTCCGCAAAAAAACCCCAAAACCTTCAGAGCTATCTCTGTCAGAGTCAGCCTGGGGACAATATTATAGTGGCTACTTGGCCCTCTGTCCAGGCTCCCTTCGTGGAGTGCTGCCTCAGCACACACATGAGCAACAGTTTGGCACAACCACGACAGATCAATAGGGTGAAGAATATATTGCTGAGGGCACAAACATACTGCCATAGACATAATGCTACTGTTTAACTCCAGCCAGCAACTAAGTACCACACAACCCTTTCCCCCTGGGTGGGCTGGGGGAGAGAATTGAAAAGAGTAGAAGTGAATGTTCCTCCTCTTCCTTCTGCTTCCCTCTAGTTCATACGGTCAGCATGACAACATTTGGCCCGAGGTGTCCCTTTGCCCAACTGGGATCAGCTGTCCTGGCTGTGTCCCCTCCCAACTCCATGCATACCCCAGCCCAGTTGCTGGTGGGGTGATGAGAGTGGCAAAAAGGCCTTGCCTCTGTGGAAGTTCTGCCCAGCAATAATCAAAACATCCCTGAGTTATCAACACTGTTTCCAGCACTAGTCCAAAACACAGCCCTGTACCAGCTATTGTGAAAAGCATTAACTCTTTAAGATTAACTCATTTACCAGCACATCTAAGTTTGATATCCTGAACCAAACATCCCCGATGTCAATATGGCCACAGCAAAGTCTTGATTCAGTCTACCAAATTTCAAACATTTTAGAGAAGTCCTTTTCTTTTCTCTCTGGAGCCTCTCTCTCTACATTCACTTCCAGGGAACAGAAAGCACTGAATCTCCATCTTAACTTAAAGTTCAGTGCCTTGAGTCTTTTCCTTCTCTATGGACCTACTCTCACTTAAAATAGTTTCTGTCAACATTTTGGACATATCACATGAACTTTCTTTTTGTTTTGATTCTTGACCTTCTCCTTAGTTTGTGCTGTCCTTATGATTAATGTAAAAATAACAAACCAGACTTAAAATTTTCTCCCTGCCATTGAACCCCAAAGGACTGTTAATACAAAGGGAAGACTTCCAAGCAGCAAAAAAGGTAAGTTTTCAGCCTTCCTTTTTTGTTGCTTATTAAGTCTTCTGACACATTTTTTTTCATTTTTTTAATATCCTTTTTCCTTCCACTGTCTAGCATCTCTCAGTTGTTTTTATATTTAAAGCATGTGTGTCCCAAATACAATTTTATGGCAATGAATCTTGTCCTGACCTATGTTATTGTTTGTTTTCTTCTTTTGCATTCAAGAACTTCTTCCACACTTTGCCTTATTTAAATGGCTGTGGGAAAGCAGTGCAGCTAATAAGACACATCTGAAGCTTTTTCTTCTCAAAGGGTAAGCCCAGCTGTGAAGTGTGAGCAGCCTGGGCTGTACAGAGCTCATTAACCTTTCAGAAGCAGTGTGGTACAAGTATTGAAGCAGGTGTGAGTAGAGGGGCTAAGAGGTGGCTTTGAGCTCCCTCCACAACACCAGGGCCAGGCTGGAACAGTGGGAAAGCACTCCAGGCACTGGAGAAGGAATGATACAGCACATCCCTCCTCCGCTATGGATTTGTACTGCCTGTTCTTTTCTAACATAGTGGGCTGCTTTCCCCAGCTTCTTTTCTCTGCCTCTATGCCCTGGCCCCACAGATTCAAGTCTCTTTTCTCTCATCTTTTCTGCCTCTTGCAGCAGGATTCCTGAGCAACAGCAGCCCAGCCATATTCATGTCCAAATGTCTATTTGAAAAGCATCACTGTTCCAAACTATATAAATAATCCAAGGATTTGCTGTGGAGTGTTTGAACTCTGACCAAGACATTTGTTGCTGTTATCTAGGTTTCATTTTTTACTGCTAATATAACAGGATTTTCTTGGATATGAGGCCTCCTGGGCTTGCACTTTGCCAAGAATCACAGAGACTGATTCTCTGATGATACAACTTTACTTCTGCCTATTCTGATAGTCTTCTTTTCCCTTAGTTTTCACTTACGTCTCTTCTGATCAACCTGCATATTCTTTTCTCATAAAGATTCCAAATTAGGATGGTATGAGGTGGCCTATGCTGACTTATTTTGAGTAAAAATTAGCCCACTCTGGAAGCTCACAGCTGGCTGGGAAACATCTGCCAGACTGGCACTTTTCAGTAATAAATCACTTGGTTGGGTTTATCTTGCTCAGTTTTAGAACTACAAAGCCCACATAAGCATTTAGATCAGGAAGCTGAACTTGTCCTTTAAAGGGTTTGGCCCTTCAGTGCTCAGGCTGGGGATTTCCCTTTGCATGGTGACCTCCTGAATATTCCCTCAAATATCTGAAGATGGAGGCACCTCCCCTTCCTTTTGAAACATAATGTATGTGGAGGTATCATTTGATATTTTCTACATTTTCCCACAAGATGGCACACTTTTCTTATGAATAGTGCGTGCTAAAACATGGAATGCTTTCTACTCTGACAGTAATTCAGGGAATTGACATACTCTGCAGAAGACAGGCGCTTTATTTTGCTCAGAATTAGTTGATTTACCCTGACTAGTTGTCTTGGAGAATTTTGCTTTCTCTCTCATCTTGTTCTCCTCTCATTGCTTCTTCTTCAAGACCTAAGAGCACCTATGTCCATGCCATGACAAGGAAGGATTCCCACAGCATTGTGTTTGTGACATGAAAATGCCTGCAAGAAATCTCAGTAACTGTTCTTCCACTTGGAATGGGAGAAAAATAGAATGTTCCATAGGACACTGGGTCTTCGGCACTGTTTTGGACAAGTTATTAACCAAAGTCACACACATTGAGTAGCCCTGTCACAGGAAACAGAGAACCCCATCAGCAGCAGCATCAGCATTCAAGAGAGTGAGCTGTTACATCCCCCTACCCCTCTACTCACATTAACAGTTTATGTCACTTTTCCCCTCCTTTAGTCTCAGTAAAGTATCATTTTCCCTGGAAAAAGAGTCAATTACATCAAGTGAGAAGGAATTATTTTAGGGAGGAGGAGAGAGAGTTAATATTTCAGTACCCTATCCAGTGCCTGAGTATGTTGAGTCAATTTGCTCAGGAGCTGGAGGAGAAGGAGGGGCCTGGGAGAAGCAGGTAGCTAATCAGCTGCTCTCCTGTTGTCTGCACTTTTTTTCCCCCTCTGACCTAATAACAGGCACTGAAAGGCATGCTCAGGATTGCTGCTTTTGTTTTTTTCTTGCACACCATGAACTTGTCTTCTCTTCCTTAAAGTTTGCTGTGAATTTTTTTGGAACAAAACACATGCTAACCTGCTGCAACAAGTTTTAGTGTTAGAGACTCAGCACTGCTCCTCTCTGGGTAGGAATGTCCTGTTCCTGTGCCTCTGTCATGCCAGTATATCCCTTCTCTCAGACAGAATGACTGCAGGACATAATCTCATCCATTCAGAAATATGTTCTACTTGAACCCTTCAAATCCTATTATGTCAGAATTGATATGACTTATTTCTCATGCTACATTACAGGCTCCTTCATCCCACCCTGAACTTCACCTAGGTCATGGCAGCTTCAGCCCAAAGCCACTGGCAAGCCAGGAGCCTGCAGCACCACTGTCAGAGGTATGCTTATTTTGAATTGACTTCAAATAAAACCCCAGCTGAGTTCAGCAAGACAAACATTCTAATTTGGAAACATCAACATTGTTCATTTCAGTCAAAAATGTTAAAACAAAATATGTAAGCTTTCCAAAACGTTATTTTAGAAAATGATAAAATACTAGCAGTTCCCCTGGCATGGAAATTGTGATTCGCAGCCTAACCTCCCCATAGGCAAAGAGAACCAGCGTGTGAATGAGATAGAAAAGGACCTTTGAGCCAGACCAAGGGAAGGAATGATAAAGAGCTTTGCTGTTCAAGATCTTCAGTACTTAAGGACAAATCTGGAAGACAGCATCCAAGGAACCAACTGATTGTTCACAATGCCACATGAAAAGATGATAGGGGAAGTTCAGCTTTTCATAGTCTCTGGCACTTATATGCCACCACTATACAACCCCTTAAATATTTGTTTGAGGTGCAGGATAATGATTAAGCAGCCTAAGAGGGATGCAACAACCCTTCCTCACCCTCACAAGTCTGCCAGTCAGGCAAGTGCCAATGGAACAGGGAACTTTTGTCCTTCATTGGCTGCCCCACAGAACACTCTAACCTTTGCTCGTGCTAAATTGTCATCTTCTATCTCACTATTTGTATTTTCTCAGGGGTTTATAGAGTTTTCCTGTTGGTATTTTAGTCTTAAGTATTTGGATAACTAAAACTGAGTAATTTCACGTCTATCTTCATTCCAGTCTTCTGTTGCAAGACTTTAGTTACCTTTCTGCTGCTACATGATCCTTCCCAGCTGGCTCTGCAGAAGAACAGAGGCTGTGGCAAGGATAAGATGCCATTTCTAAGACAGACTTTAAGAGATGTTGTTGCGGGTTGATAATTTTTCAGTCACCTTAAGCAGTCTTTCCTTCCTGCTCTTCTTCATTCTAATCACTTGTATTTAAATTTAATATTCAAGTCATGGAGAGATAAAAGAATGAATGTGAGTGTGGGATTTTGTCTTCTCTTTCTCAAACACAAGCGAGCTTCCTCCTGAGCAAAGTTGTTCTTTTCAGGGTGGAGAAGGATAAAGAGATTTTGTTTTGTTTTGTTTTGTTTTACTCAATTTTTAAATGCCAAATAATAAACTTCATATGGTACCAACTCAGGGATCCCAAGCACAGAGTTATAGGGTTTAATCCAACAGTGTAATTGGATGAAAGGGCTCCAATTCTTGCAGCCATCACTTAGATACATGACATTGGACCTGGTAATTTTCCTGCAGCTGGGTGGCTGCACCACAGCCACCTGGAGGTGGGAGCCAACCTCCAGATCTCCTTGCTGCTTTTAATGACAGAGTGAGGAAATCTCTTTGTAGACAGAACTTTAGAGACAAAATGCTTAAACACAAAATGTGATCAACTTCTTGACCTCAGGCCAGTTTGCAGGGTATAGAAATAGGTCCATGCTGAGATTTGAAAGTCACTTAATGAAGCAACTAGAAAAGCACTTAGTGAAAAAATTAGGCTTTGCCAAGCTGCAAAAAATAAAGCATTCCCAAGTGAAGCTCATGGAGCATGAATGATGCATTGGCATTGTCAACTTGGTAGAGCATCCAGGCTACTAAATTAAATACATTTGAGACAGAAAATGGTAAGAAACTTGATTTCAGAGAGTTCAAAACATCATCTAATGTGGTGACTAAATTAATGACTTCAGTTTACAACTGGAAAGACCTCACTGGATAACCTCATTTTATCTGATTTTTCAAGAGCAAGCACCATTCACTCAGACAAATTATGTGTAGGTACACTTGGGCAATGCTGTAGCAAAAGATGAATTTATGTAGTGGACGTGTAGCCACTTGACAGCCCAGAAGCCTGGGAAGAGCTCTGGTTCCACACTGTCACCTCAGAGGCAATCCCAAAGTCACTGCAGCACTGAAATATTGATCCACGTTTAGAGCACAGTGTTGTATCACTGATAGTTGCCAGTTATTATTAATGTTATGTTTATCTGGAAGGGAAATGTGTTGATATGAAGCTGCAACAACCTTTTTCAAAAGCCAGTTGTGTTCAGTTGAGCTGCTTGAAGTTGTTATCACACTAAATTTCATATTTGGTATTTGGATACTGAGTAAAACAAGCCACACCCAGGTGCCATCTCAATTTTTCCAGCGTGACTCCAACTTTTAGAGGAAGACTAAAACTGTCTGTAATAACAGTGCCATCCCTTTTTGATGTTGTTGTGAATATTAATGACTAAATAACATTATATTTGGCATACAGAACAGCACTTTCCAAACTGCAGAGAGAATAGATTGCCTAAAGATTGCAATTCAGTAAGATAAATTTGGATCTCGATTAAAGGCCACCTCAGTAATGTAAATGGTAATGTTGCTCTCTGTGGATTTTACCTTTAAAAAGTACACATTTCTGATTTCTCTGTCCCTCAATAGACTGAGGAATGTGCATTGACATACAGTTTCTTATTGTTCCCATCAGATGCTGCTCTAGCTATGATTGTGGTGACACTAAATTAAATTTATGTATTTGAAAATATATTTCGGCTGCTGGTTTTTGTTTGATTGAGTTTTTTTTAAGTTAACTTTCTAGAACCAAGTCAGTCAAAAAGAAAGAAAATAAAAAAGGGGTTAGTATAGCAGCAAATCCTTTGCATTGAAACATCCCTAATGTAATAATCTAGACCTCAGCCCAAATGCTAATCCAGGCTTGTACTGTCCCAGTGTGGAAACTTCAGCAATATTTCAGAAACTGTGGTGAAAATCTTATGAATATCTCATGTGCTTAAAAGGCAAAGTTGCTCCAGGCTTTGAAATTATTACTCTTTCTGCTTTTTAATATTAGAAATATCCAGCACAATGCAGAAATTTATCTCTCTCTGCTACTGTAAGGTGGGATATGAAAATTTATCAATGTCCTGTGTGCAAATTTCTCATTTGTGAAACTCATGTCAGTTCTGTGTCCAATAACACCTTTAAGTTTCATTACTAACAATAATAAATATTTCTCTTCCATGGTCATTTCGAGCATGCAAAACTGCATATAAAAAGAAATATATTGTTGTATTTCCAATGGTAAAGGAAATGTCGTTTAAATTCCAGCAAAATAATAATATTTTGTTTGTTAGTTTGTTTTCAAATTGAATTAAAGTTAGGCATTGTGCTCACTTGCAAAGAAAAGAGCAAAGAGACCAGCTACTGCAGTTTGCCTTTGACATCCTTCTTGAAAAGTCAAGGTTTAACTTCCAGGATTTTATTTTTTGTCTTCTGGTCCTTTGATAAGGGTTTTTATCATTTACTTTCCTCTACTAATACTTTTAAAGATTATTAATGGTGATGTTAGCAAGAGATAAAATGCACTGCTTGAGTTTGGGTGGGGTTTTCTTGTCTTGGTAAGGATTTTTGCTTCCGACAATTATTTTAAACTTGATAATGATGCATTTCCTGATTCACTTGAAAACATAAAAGCACAGCCTGAAGTGTTTTATTTTCTTTTAATTTGTATGAATGTGTAGCCCTAGACACTCCTTTAAAATCAATAAACTGAAAGAAGGACAAGTAATGTAGAAAAGGAAATAATTAAATAATCCAGAGAGATGGATAGCAAGGCATAGTGGAGGCCTTATGTTATAAAGTTACATTTATTTTGGGCAGTTATGACTAACCCTGTTCTGAGTAATAGGATAGGAGGGAAAACAGGATTTCTCCTGGCTCTGTAGTGTTGACAGGCAGCACTTGCACTTTCTTGGAGATGTATAACATGGAACTGAAAGTCAGAATTTTCAAGGATATTCTTAGAACTGAGCATTCAGTCCCAAGGGAAATTCCTGACTCCTCATTGCTTATTGTATGCTTGTTCAGCTCCCACCTTGTGCCAAATCAGAGATTTTAATCTGTATTCTAACTGCAATATGTCCTTGATTTAATCAGCAATCATATGGATTATACATAGACAATAACAGTCTTGAAGATGTTCAGTATTTTGGTCTTGATCTGGTAAAAGCATCAAGTGGAGTCTTATCTTCATCATGGACACAGTTTCCAGGAAACACGCCTGTTGTTTCTGCAAACTAGACATTTGCTCTTTTGGAGTCAGCAGCAGCCTCCAGGGAAGGAAAAACAAGGAGGGGGAGTGGGAAGCCAGCACAGTGCCTGGAAGCACCATATAAAACAGCAGTCACTGTGGGTTCAGTAATTTGGGAGCCCATCTGCCACCAGCCAGTGACCTGATTGCTCTCTAGCTTATACAGCTTGCTGTATGATTTTGGAAAGCATGGATTATTCTGGCAGTTTCTGACCAGAAAGCTTTTTGCAAGTCCAGATTTTGAGAACAGGCAGGTGCTCTCGATGCTCTTGGGTGCTCAGAGACTAGTGCTCTGTTGAGACTAGAAACACTCCTTCAGAAAAATTTGCTAGGTGGTCTGTTTTTGGAAAACCAAAAAAAGTCTGTCACAGTTTGAAATGTTTCATCATTGCACATGATTTGCAATTGTTTACGAGTGCTGGGAAATGATTGCTCAGAGCAGTCCATCTTGGCCAGCTCTGTGCTGATAGAGCCAAACCTGTGAACTGCCAAGGGAGCACCAGCAGAGGAGCAAGCTGGGCTGAGGCAAAGCAGCAATGGGAAGATCAAATGTGAGTTACCTGACATGCTGCTATTCACAGAGACAAGGATTTGTGATTCTCAGAGTGATGTCTCTCTACAATGCCACAAGTCAGAATGAATAGCTTCACTGAGGTCTTGGTGTAGATGAAGAGCATCTCATGTCACGGAGCTGAGATTTTTTGGGTGTTTACTTAGATTATTAAGAAATCACACAAAAGGACTAAAAAGCAAAAGAAGACTTTTTCTGTGTGTTTCTGGAGTATTTCATTGTATAACCTTTATGCTTCTGCTTTCAAAAGGAGATAGGATACAGCCTGGCTCTGACACTGAGCTTTCAAAATAATTTGATCTTAATCTCTGCTACTGGCCTACCGAAAAAATAGATTGACTGACAGAAAAAAAAGAGTCCATAGGACTTAGTACTGCAGCACCCATTACTGTATCAATATAACAAAAGATGAAACTAACAGTACTGAGAAACACAGAGAAAATTGTGAATAGGCTGATGTAGGTATGGATTGTGCCAGAGATTCCAGAAAGGCTCCTAACAAAAGTACAACAGACGAGCCACAGACCAAGGCAGAGTTACTTAAAGGCCGTAGAATTGAGAACACTTGGCAGATGCAGCCCTGCATATCCAAGGCATTATAGTAATTTCACAAAATGGGCTTAAATTAGAAGGGAAGGATACACATTCACAACCCTTTTATTTCTCTTTCTTACTTTTGGGAGGTGAAAGAGCACTGCCTTATTCCAATTGTCATATCTTGGTTACATAAACTCCCTCTAGTACAAAGGGTGAAGACCATGAAGACCAAAGTAATATTTCACTGTTAGCTGCAATACCTGCTCCTTGCAGACGAGTAGCCAGGAGATGCTAATTCATATCTCAGTCCCACATTTTAGCCCAGAAATTTATCCATCCTGCTCTGCAGTAAACAAGCCCAGAGTCTACTGGGCTGAGCAGCTGCAGAAAAATCCAGACAGCTGTGTGCATGCAATGAGGCTCTGTGCTAGTCTGTGCTGGAATGCCCTGGGTGGTTCTCCTGGGATGAAGCCTCTGGATTTCTGCAGAATTTATTCTGTGAATTAGATATACAATGGGAGGCCTCTGCATGTCAAACAGTTTTAAAAAGGAGTTCAAAGCTCTGTTATTGTAATGCTTCTTTCATTTTTTTAAATTACCACCACAAGTTTGTAGTAGGGCACAAGGTCCAATAAAATGCATGTCAAACATACATGTGGGACAGTAGAAAAGGAAAGGGAAAAAGATAGGCAGGGAAAATCTTTCTCTGGACATTGATGGAGAGGAATCTGCAAGAGGAGTCTTGGGAGTAACTTGAAAGTTTTCACTCAAAGTCCATAGATTTAAACAGAAAAATTTCCAGGTGACAGGCAACCACTCCAGGTGTTAGGCATGCTGGTGACTTATCATCTCCAGGTTCATTCTGCCCTGTTCTCAGCTATTGCAGAGGCTGAAGATAAGACTGCAATTTAGTAGTGAACCAGTTGCTGATATTCTTATTTCTCCATAAGAAAACTTCACCATCCCTCTAAAGGTCATTAGTCTGCTATTGGTGGCCTTTCAGACCCTGTCTCCCCTCTGTCTCTAGGTGGAATGAGATCAGGGAGACCCTAAGAAAGAAAGATCATAAACTTCTTTCCTATGTGTCTGTCCTAGAGCAGGGCAGAGTGAACTCATAAGCACCTTTCAATTGCTACAACATGAGCACAGTGGCAGCTTGTTCTTTCCAAAGTTAGCTGTGCTGAGTTGTTCTTTTTCTCTAACAGGGAAAAAGTGTTGCTCATTGTCAGTGTTGTTCATTGTTACTGGTACAAAAGCTCATCTCAGAGCTCTGGCAGCTTTTGCAACGTTATCACAATTTTTCATGTAACTGGTATTTGGTTGCATAAGGTAGGAGCAGTGAAGCTTTTAAAGCACAGAGTTCTCTGGTATGTGGGTTCTTTTGACCTCCTTTACACAGTGTAGTCTTACCTAATGGAGTTTTTCTGGGTGCTCATA
>VWYI01004019.1:0-16379 GCA_013399455.1 Anthoscopus minutus | reverse complement strand
AAAAAAAAACCATGTAACCCCCAACACATAGCATTCTCTACTAGTATTCTCTCCCACAGGAGAAAAAAACAGATTATGGCCCTGCCTGAACCTCACACCAATTCCACCAGTTTTTAAATCAGTCGGTGTATGGCATGTCACAGGCACACCACACTCCCCTACAGGACTGTCCATTGTTGAAACTGCCCACCATTCCATCAAGAGAGTCCTTGATCAACAGAGAGACGGAGTCCAGACATATTCTCCCATTGAGAGTTTGGCAAAGGCTCTTTAAGTGTTCAACTTTTTGAACAATTTTTTCATGGAGCCTACTCCCCAGATCATCAGGCACTTTACCAATTCGACCAGTGTGCAGCTAAAAGAAAAACCGCCTGTGTTGACCAAAGATCCTGATACTGAGCAAGTTATGGGCCCATTTCCATTAATAACTTGGAGGAGAGGGTATGCTTGTGTTTCCACAGTGGTCAGCCTGAGGTGGATCCTAGCGAGGAACATAAAACCATTCCTGGAAGCAGTAAAATTAACTTTAAAACAACTGGTAAAATAAGAAGAACCAACAAGTGAGGCTGGAGAAGCTTGGAAAATGAGGGGGCAGAGGCCCAAAAATGATCCTCCAGACAGATTTACGTGTATGGGAGACCTACAGGACTGACCCATCAGATTCACCTGACCTTATTCCACTGACTTGTTCCCACAGATGTTTTCCCATGATTTATTTCTTATGATTTGTTAATTAGTATCTAAGTTATATGTAAACTTTTTGTTACAAAATCTGTGGGAAACAAGAGACAGGCTGACTTTTAAGATGTCATCTGTTTATCTTATTATATAGTTATTAGCAGGCCCCTCAAGTCCCCAGTGGCTAGAATAAGACTGGGGAATAAAGAGCTGTCTTTTATCTTTAGTTAAAAAAGTTCTTTGGACTTTGTTTGTTGTTATTGTGTTAATTCTATTATCCTGCTTTGTTAAATGTCTGCAAAGATCCATGGGAGGAGTCTTCTTAATAAAACAGAAAAGAGTTTTGTGGAGGCCCAAGGGACTGTTTTACAGATGCCTCAACCCTGGAGGGGCCAAAATAAGAAAGGAGAGACACTCTTCGAGGTTGTGGTGAGAAGAGCCTCCCTCCCATGGGCCTTTGCAGATAGATGTAAATAGTTCTTAAGGTTCAATAGTTCATTGGTTTGCCAAGATTATGTCACCCTGTTCCGCCCCCATTCATCTTATTTGTAAACCTCCTAGGAGGTTCTCCCTTCCCTCAATCCCCATTGGCCCTGGTTTGGTGCAATTCTCTACCAATTTTCCTTTTGGTTGTTCCTGTCCTTAACCCTGGCTCTGCACCATTTTTCCCTGTTCCCATTGGACCCTGACCCTCCAAACCAGCCCCTAATACCCATATAATCCTTGATCCTCAGTTCCTCCCTCTTCTTGTCCCTGGACCTTCTCCAAGGCAATAAAGGCTTTCAGATACTGTTTGGGGTTAGGTGGCCTTCCTTTTGTTCCTTCTCACCTATAGAATTTTTACCCATTAGTTGCAGGGAAACCTGATTGCTGGTACTTACTGGGTACTTGAGAAACACAAAGAGCTTGGCTGGGCCCGGGGTGGGGGAAGGAGGGCAAGAAAAATGGTTGGGGCAGCTGGGGGCTTGTTTTTTTCTTGGGGATTCAGAGCAGGACACACTTGGAGCTGATGTTGCTTGGAGAGGGGAATTTGCCATGGCCCAGACAGAGCTGCTGCTTCTTTTTCTTCGCGTGTGGGCCCCCTGTCCTGCCAGGATGTTCTGCAGTGCCAGCTGCTATCACAAATCTTCTGATACACCTCATCCACCAGCCTGGGATTTTCTACTCATTCCTGCCGTTCCAGCTGGGCGTCCCACAGAGTCCTGCAGGAGCACTGGGATTGACCGCCTGCAGGGGGTTTTTGAAGCAAAGCCGCTCCTCCATCTTTCCTGTCTCAGCCAAGGAGGCTGTCAATGGGGTCCCTGGTTCTGTTTCTTTCAATAGTTATCCAATAGTTATCCAATAGTTATTCCATAGTTATTGTTTTTTGTTTGCCTTGCTATACATACTAGTAAAGAACTGTTAGTCCTATCCTCATATTTTTGCCTGAGAGCTCCCTTTATTTAAAAGTTAACCGTAATTCGGGGGTAGGGAGTTTAGATTTTTTCATTCCAAGGGAGGCATCCTGCCCTCCCTAGCTGACAGCTGTCTTCCAAACCAGGACAGATGCCCACAAAAGAACCTGTCCCAACAACATCCTTCATCATCAGCTTTCTAGTGGCGTTGTGCCCCAGATCCAAACACACAAGCAGATTTAAAGACCTGGTCATAGTGCATTGCTACAGCTTTTCTTGGAGTATATTTAGGGTGAGACATATAAAAGAGGCTTGTTCTTCCTGAGCAATAGCTGGAAACAGGCAGCTGAGAAAAGCTGCCTATAGAGTGCAGAAGAGTATCCCCTTATGTGCCTTTACCTCAGTTCCCTGCATTGCAAAGACAAAGTTCAGAGTCTGTGTATGAAGAGGTTTGGATCACACTCTTTATCATACATTTTTGTGTCCCAGTGAATCATAAAATTGTTTAGGTTGGAAAAAATTCACATTATTAAGTTCAACCATTAACCCATCACTTCCAAATCCACCAGTAAACATTCATTTTTAGTATAATGTGAGTGTGTGATAGCTTCCTGTTCAGAAAAAATTATTGTGTGAGAGTCTAATACTATGTCAAACACTATACTTAAGGCAAAAGAGTTGACGTTGTGTAATCACTACATGGCAGAATCATTTATTGGGAGTACATCTATTTGCTGAAGAGCAGCTGCTTGCATTTTGCCAGTGCAGCACTGAAGAAGTTTCCTTTCTGCAGATTTGTTTCTCACCATTCTGGGTAGTTTATATTAGTAATTGTGAAGATTTTTTCTGTTGCTAGGCTTTTCTCAGTCTCCAGCTCAGCAGCTAATCCTGGTGCCTCTCCAGACAGCCACAGAATGGAATCCTGGATGAGCTTGGGTTGCCTAGGACATCTGGACATCATCTTGTCCCTCTTATCACTCAGAGGACAGCTTAGATCCAGTGCCCAAGGACACTGGAGGGCTGTGGCCTGGCTAGTTTGGCATGCTCCTAAAATGAAGAGCCCAGCATTTAGACTCACTGATGGGTGAGAAAGTCTCATCATAAATAGTAGGACAGAAATTTTCTGTAATAGTTTTTTCAAACTTTTCACTTAAATATGCTGTGCAGGAACATTTAGAGGGGTTACATCCCTTTAGACATCTACTCACTTATTCTGAACATGAGGAGAGGAAATAATTCTAAATATTTATATATACATCTCAGAAACTTTACCTGTACTCATATATATAATATTTGTTGACATGGAAAGTTTCTTTGAATTGCCCTTTGATGTTCTTTTTTTTAAAAATTGCAATTCTTTTAAAGTAGCTATCAGAAATGGTCAGAATAAATAATAAGAAAGCAAGCTACCAGAGAGCACAGCAATGAGAACATAAATTGTAATATTAGCTTTCAATTAATATTTAAATTTGTTATAATAGCTGTTTTTCTGATTACCAAAATAAATTCCAGTTAAAAGGTTGTAGTCATGAATAATTGTACATGAACTGGTATAGGTGACTTTTAGAAAAACAAAAAATCAAGCATATAACAATGTAGAAAGATGGCTACGTGAACAAGGTCACGTAGACGTTAAGCAGCTGTGTTGAAAAGTGCAGATGTAGCCAGAGCAGCATCTGTCCTTGAACAGAGCAGTTATATGATAACAGAATGCTTGTAGTTAGAAGAGCAGGGAACTAGGAATGAAAAACAGAGTGTATATGCTAATGTGACTTTTAGAATAAGCCAATTAGGTAATGCCAGTTGTGCCTATTAATGGGTAGTTGTCTGTAAGAGTATAAATATAACTTATCTGAAAGAATAAACGAAGCTTGCTTATCAACCATATTGGTAGTAAGAGTCTTCCCTCCTGGCAAGAATAGCAACATAACAATTGTATGAGTAACTAGAGAAAATAAACAAGATTGAACACTGTTATAAATACGATAGTCAAATTGGAATTATGAAAAATTTATTTATAATAATAACACGCAAAAAGCCACTACCAAAAGAAATAGTGTTGAGCCCGGGATGGGCATGGTGAACAGAGCGTATGTCTCTCTCTCTCGCCTTCCACGCTCCCCTCTGTTCACAAACACCGGTTTTTGGAGGTGTCTTTTTATACAGTTTTTTTTTCCCTGAGGCTATATCGAAGTTATCTCACTTCTTTTGACTTGGAAAAAACAGTCCCGGTTGTTGTTTCCATTTCCCGGTTCATCTGAAAGGATTTTGATAAGTTGATATGATTTACTGGAAGTTGGTATTGAAATTCGGATGTCTGGTGACTCCTTGATTTTTATCATGATCCTACATCAGGCATTGATGGGATCATTGGTCCTGATCATCTCCTCCAAGAGCCACTCTCTGCCCGTTCTTCAAATGCAAATGTGTCATGGTTTAGGTGTTGAAACTCCTGAAAAGTCTTTTGGTCGGTACAAGTGATTTACCAAATTCCCATGGGTTATGGTTTTTGAATACAAGAAGTCTTATATTATCATACCCAGCACCATAAAACACCTCAACTTTAGTTTATTTGCATGAATTACACATATACATTACAAACACAAATAAAATATATACATGTTGTTAAATGTGTGTATTTTTCATTGTATAAAGAACTTGAAATTCTGATTTCTTAATAACAAAAGCATTTTTACAAATAGTACTTACTTTTATGTATACTACATGTATTATATGTAGTATGTATTCAAAATTATATCTCCATGTGACACGTATGTGCAATGGAATAATATGACATATCTTTCTATACAAATCTATATTTTCTGTGCTTATGTTTAAATATAAGAGTCCTGTAAAGTACAAACTTTTATTTTTAAAATTTTAAAAATATTCATATGATTAGCAAAATTAAAGAAATGATCATGCATTTTGTTCATAAACTGTTGAGAGAAATTTATTTCTGGTTAGTGGGTGTTATCTGTAAAATTGAAAGTATCTTCCCAGTCTATCAGATAATTACTATTAAACCAATCTCTAAACTCATCCACATATCTCTAATCTCATATCCACACAGGACTGGAGACACAGATATTGTCTTGAATATCAAATACATTTTGTCTTGGTTATTATGTGATATCATAATGGTCTTTGTGCCTCAAACTATTTTGGGCATGTACATGAATCTCTTCAAACTCTCAGTTCACATCAGTCAATTAAAGAAATTATTATTAGAGGAAATCTGAGGAGATTTCGTTTTTTTCCTCAGAATTCAGAATGTGGCAGCAAAAGCAGTCAAAACACAATTTTGAGGTCAGGACACCTGCAACACACAAAAAAATTTGTTAAACTTCACAGTGTAATTTTATTCCTCTTTGTTTATTATTTGTATCTGCAATTGAGAAAAACAACAACAACAACAACAACAAAACCACCAAAAAAACCACAACATTTAAATTTCAGTAGCTGAATCTCGTACTTTCATAAAAAGATCAGGGAAAAGATACAAGGTTTTCCAGAAATGAAGGCAAAAAATCATTTAACAGGAGGTACACAATAGTCATAAAACATTTAATCAAGTCAGGATTGCAAGACAATGCCAGGGAGAGAGAACATGAGCTACGTAGCAGTTTCACAATATGTGCAATTTTACTGAGCCATTAATATTTCCCTCTTCTATTTTTGTCTCTTCAGCCACATTTTTCATTATTACCATCTCTTCTTCACTTTACAGAGAGAATATGCATGCAACAGGTGAGAATCAGTAGAACAGAAAGGCTTTTAATGCTAATTGGTCAAAAATTAAATATGTACATCACCATGACTTTGGTTCCTTCAAGGATAAAGCCTAGTGTAAGTTAACTTTTTCCAGTCTTGTATGCCAGTGAGCTACTATTCTACTTCAGTTAATTTATGATTTTTTCCTTGATTATGAACCTTTGAGAAAGGCTATGAATTGGTGTGAAACAAATGGATTAGCCTGGAAATAAAGACACATTCTGCTTTGAAGAAGAAAAAGCCAGAAAGTTAAAACCAAACAGCTGTGTTGAGCAAGATCAGCAATAATTCGACATTCCAGGATAGTCATCTGGGTACCATGTGTTGAGGAAACCCACTGCTCAAATGTATCACGCCCAACACTTCCCACTCTGCCTTGCCTGCTGTTTGGCTTTGACACAGATGATAAAACCTACTCCACTCATGACTGTACCACTACTGGAGACTTAGTTATGGGATTTTCCATAATGGGATTTTAGCCCCTTTTTTGTTACCGTTTTTCACATTGCGTTCTTAAATTTATCCAAAAGCTGGGAATTAGGAAGCTAACTAGTAAGGTTTATTATACTGCTGTGTTGATTGATATTGGTTGATATTTAGGAAGAAAGAAAAAAACCATTCACAGAAATGGTTTTCCCAAGAGAGGCTCCTGGGAGCTTCCTCTGTGTCTAGAAAAAGGCCAATAGCTATCTACTTCTGAGAATTGGCAGCTTTGTCAACCATTGAGCAGTTGGGTCTGCCTCCATGAACATCACATTTTAAAACCTGGGAATTTCCAAAAGTCCTTTTTGGCTTCTGAAGGTATCAGGAGCTCGGTAGGAGGCAGGCCCTGCTCAACCATGGCCCGCATGGCCTTGATGGGCCGGGCTTGGCCCCAGCAGCTCTCAGGTGGGGTTGGGAAGCCAGGGTGGCCCCCTCCAGTTGAGCTGGGCCAGGTCACAGCTGCTGAGACCTGGTTAGCACCAGGCCCTCCCTCCAGCCTACCTCTTGGCCCGTGCGGACCCGGGATTTCCCCGGGCTCTGGGCCGGGCCGGGCACCCCCACCTCACTCCCCACCGCTGCACCCCCACCCAGCGGGTGCCAAGCAGAGAGGGAGAGAGAAGAGACCAACAAAGCTGAAATCCATCACCTGCCGACCTGGGTGAAACATTAACCCTTCCAGTGCACAGATGAGACCTGCAGAGCACAGTTCTTCCTTTGGGTGAGAGAAAAGCAGAGTGACAACATGAAGACACGAGGCAGTGAAAGAAAAGAGTTTAAGTTTCAGATGGAAGGAGAATGAGGATATGTTCTAGTATTGGGACTGAAAGTTCTTTTGGTAATGCCATGGAGATGGACTATAATAACTACAGTATTTCCTTTAATTCATGAGAGAAAACAAGTATGGGGGAATGGAGAGTTCAAACTTTTGGACCTGAGCAGAGGCAGCAGATGTTGAAGAAGCAGTGACACTCTGTGGAGCTTGAGCAGAGAGATGGAGATGAGTGAAGAGGACTTTGTGTCTCAGGGAGAAAAGAAAATACCTCTGTTCTCAGAGATGAAAATTATTGCAGAAATCAATGAAGAGAGACTTTCCTTTGAACAGCTCATCCTTAAAAAATGACACCCTGTGAGTTCACATGGCCCATGCACTCAGTTGTGAACATGGGAGGAATTTTACAATAGCAGAAGTGATTTTTTTCTAAACCAGGCAGCTGCTTGTTTGTGAAGATGCAAAGCCACGAGAAGCCATGAGAAGACTGTGTTCTTGTGGAGATTTCTCCATGATGGTGCGAGAAAGAACTCCTCACCCTATGAGAAACAGAAAAAAGACTATTGTAGAAGCGATAACTGATTTAAAATCCCAGGTTTTGCTTTATGTTGTCAGGTGGAAAAGGAAAGAAGGCAGGCAAGGGAGGGAAAGTGTTTTGGAAGTTTCATTCTGATTTTTTTCTTTTCCTATTCTTTTAGTTTTGTTAATAAAGCTTTCTTCATAGTCTTAAGGTTTGAGCTTGTTCTTGCCATTCTCCTAAAATCATATCTCACAGCAAGAGAATGAGTAAGTGCACTGGTGAGTTTAGCTCTAAACCCACCACATTATTTGGTGCATCGGCCAGGAAACTCAAATTAGTGAATCTAAACCACTACAACTTCTTTCTCCCTTCCTTATGTCCTCCCTCTATCTCACCACCCTCTTCGCCATATACACTTCCACATCTGAGTAGGAATAATCTCTTTATAATGGGATAAACTTCCATCTTCCAGGTATAAAATTGAGGGCTTGGTATTTCCTTTGCTAGATGGTCATAGATGTGCAACTCTCTTCCATTTTCTTCAGTTTCTTCACACCTTTACTACCTTTTAGCTGAGCCTTCTGAGCATCCCTTGGTATCCTTCTCCAGTAATTTCTATTGTTGAGAGTAGGACTGGCTCTCTGCTTACAAGCCAGTACTTCCCAATGAGCCTGCAAGTGGCTAATACCCATTGCAGTGCTCTTACCAGTGCATTGTGTAAGTCAGAGCTGTCCAGCTCTGACATTTCTGGTCACTTCAAACTTGGAAGTGCAAAAGTAGTTCTGACAGGAGGCTCTTAAATCCCTGAAAAATTTCAAGCTTATACTGGAAATGTTCAATTTCTTTAGCCTGCCCACACAGCTACAGTGTGTTCTAAATAAAGCCATTAACAGAACAATTTAAAAGTCACAGAAGTTACCATGAATAAGACTCTTATTTTCTGGTACTTCAGGATTTAATCCACAATATTTTCTGACTAAGTAAAATCAGCAGAAAATAAACCCATCAGGGTTAGCTGCTGTGATAAAACCTTTTAACCTATGCTTAAATGCACACTGATTAAGGTCTCAAAGTGTATATAGGCGTTATAAGTGACTGCTAAGGGTAATAAAGAGTGGAAGTTTAGCAGTCATTCTCTCATTCTCTGTTTAGAAGAAATATTTTCTGTTTTAAGTCAACAGTTGTGGAAGCAGATACTGATGCTTTATTGGCTTTTTAGAGGCCTTTGAAATGATTGAAGCTATCTATGAAATCTATGTTTCTTTTCTTTTGGAGCCATAAAGAAAATGTTAAGGAGCTGATTTAATACATTTCAAAAAATATTTGATTTGGTTTTGGACTTCCGTTTTGTGTGCTGTAATTTACAATTAAATTATCCCAAATTTTAAAGATTTTAACAGCTAAAATATAATTCTCTGAACAAGTTACACAGGAGCAATCCATGCAAACATTAGTGCCGTAAACCATGTTCAGTGTTTCTCTGTTTGTTTTATGAATCTGTGTCAACAGTTCTGGTCTATTAAGACCTATCATTGCTTTTTTTAGTTTGTGCTTTCATGAGAACTTAAGTGTTAAATAAACTTACATCATTAATTCTTAAGAAAAACAAATTTGTCAAATTATATTGGTTGTGATTGGACGGCTTGTCTGGAAGGCCATTGAATGTCTCAGAAAAAGCATGCCTGTTGTAATTCCAGTGGAAAAAAATGCTAATAGGAAATAGTTAACATGTACACACAAAGAGATCTGATGAGATTTTAGTAAAGTAGTTCTTTGTTCACCAGCACAAACAGGAAAGCATTTTGTTGACAAAATTTGTTCTGGAGTGCCTAAACCAGAGCTATTAATTGCTTCACTGTGTAGTAATTTATTAAGCATTTACTAATGACCTTGGCTCAAGCAATACAGACTTATTTGGATGAAAGTTTAAATTTACTGAAAGCAGATCATCAAAATCAGAGTGATTATCCCAACTGAATGCTATCATATAGGTCATTCTCCAGATTTACTGTTTATGAGAGTGCCTAATGATGCAGGTTATGCTTTATCACCAGCAGTTTTCAATTATTACCTTCAGGACCCCATATACAGATGTCATATAATATCATTGCTACTTTTTATCCATGGAAATAGTGTTGTTCTTTCTTCCAGGCAGATTTTTATGAATTGTGAAGAACTTTTATCCAAATGAGATTAAATGACTGGTATTTCTGAGGTGATTGTGATACATCCAGGACTCAGAATCTGTTTACAGGAAGGAAAAGAAAATTACTTCCTGGAGAGGAGTAGGTTTAAAAGATTTCTTTTGAAGCAATTAGCCTGTCAAATGGTCAAATTTTTCTGAGAAAATTCTAATGTCTTCTAAGTCTAGGAGAGATAGAAACAACAGATCTCCATGCAATGTTTCCAGTTTATGTAAAAAAAAAAAAAGCTCATTTTTCATTATTTCCAAAAAAACCCCACTCCAGTTAAAGAGTCTGAACTTTCCCCCCTTATTCTCTTGGTATACAGATTAACATATCTGTAAATCTTTTCTCATTATTGACAATTAGAGTCACTTGCATGATAGGCATATTTTCTTGCAGGCAAAAGGGCAGGTTGATTAATTTAATCATCATGTCACCTGGCAGTGCTACAGTACCTGAGATCATATGAGTAACTGTCTGTCCAGAATGCAAACAGCCAAAAAGGATTGTTTAACCTCCCTACAAAATTTCAGGGGGTGGTTAACTCAGGTGATTCACAAGTGGAACAGTATTGCAGCATACCTGGAGATTTCAAAGAAAATATGAATTTCATTATATAATATTTTTTTTAATTTCTACATCAGTGCTTTAAAATGGATGCATTTAGATGAACGATTCAGAAGTTTGTTTTTAACTTTCATGCTAGTATTTTGCCCCAAGGGTAGAATATACACTGTTTTTTTATAACATGATACTAATATGAGGGGGTAATTCAAAAGTTTGGACGTCAGATTATGATTCAATAAAAAGTTTGGACTTCAGATTGTGATTCTATAAAAATACTCTTGAACATATTTCACTAAATCATATACATGTTCAGTTATGCCTGTTAGTCCCAGCCTTCTGTTAGATGTGAATGAATATCTTTTGTTAGGAATAAAATATCTTTAAAGCTAAAAAGATATTAAAGGATTTCTTCTGGAAAATAAAATTTAGTCTGGCAGCTAGGTCCTAAATCAGGAATGAGAAAAAATAATTTAGATTTAGAACACTGAGCTGTTACAGTTGGCATTGTTTCTCTGATGCACAAGCCCTTGAGATTAATTATCTAGTGTAAAATATCACAGTGGGTATTTTGTTTCATTTGACCCTTACATTACTGGCTTTAAAGACATTGTAACTGACCAGGTGTTTTGGGGTTTTTTTAATGTGTCTACATAGTGTCATATAGCATTCTTCTGTTATTTTTTGTATATCATAATATACAGTATTTCTCCTGTTATTATTCTGTTGTTTTGGTTTTTTTAAAATTTTGTTGTTTATTACAATTTTCATGCTTGTCTTTAGAAATTCTTTTTAAAATACCTGTTCATTAAAATTTCTGAAATCTACTTGTTTTGACTAACAGCTCAAACCCATGGATTTGCACTAGGAACCAAATTTTCATAACTTGGCATGAGTCACCAAAGCATGTGGAGTCCAAATTATTCTGTCAAGCATTCAAATTTGAAATAATTTAAATTCTTCCTAGGTGCTCCCTCAGCCTTTTTAATTTTTTATTAATACTACACGAATTATTAATACAGTAATTTTTCTACAGAAATTCAGAAAAAGGGCATAGCAGAGAAGATAAAAAGAATATCTGGGTTTAGGATTGGCAATGACAATGGAAATCTTCTCCTCACATAAAACACTAATTGAAATTATATGCAACATAGTCAGGTAACTGTCATGATCCAGAATCACCCTGGATATGAAAGATTCCTTAATGTTTGGAAAGTCTTGTTTTCTTCAAAGTAATTCTGCCTTACTGTAGGACAAACATTTCATTTTGTGGTCAAATTTATCTCTGGGATGAAGGAGAGTAGGAAAAGAAAGACTGAAATATTTTTTGCGTCCTTCAATGAATGCTACTCCATTGAGTCTAGGGATAGAGCACAACATTATTTGGAATGGCACAATATATTAATAAGGTTATTAAGTAGCTCAGATTATGCCATTATTGATATTTAGATTTTTAAATTAATGTGTAGCTTTTCTGCTGTATAAAGAGATTCTGCAGTATAAGCAGATTCTTCTTGCAAATCTTTGCTTCTGCCTAGAAAAGAAATGTAGCAATCTCCTAGGGTTTTCATTGGATTTAAATAAAGCCCTAAAGTTTCCTTTGAAGGGGGATTCCTGGAGACTGGCTGGTATTTAGTGAATTTCAGAGTTCTGGGCTTAAACTGACAGAGACAGTCATGTAAGAAAGGGACCTCTTAGAGCTCATCTTTTCTCTGCATAGATCATAGTCCAATAGACGAGTAACTGAATGTTTTTACTTTAGGTATTTCATGTATTGTGTCTCGGTTTGTAAGACAGGTATCTGTTAAGGAAGGCAGGAACCTTCCTTGAAATGAAAGAAAAAAAAGAAAATGTAAGCCCCCCCGCCTTTTCCTCTGAATTATTATATTTTGGAAACACGGGGCTCTCAGGCAGAGATATGGGAATAGGAATAACAATTCTTTACTAATATGTATAATAAGATAAACTAACAACAATAACTACAGTATTAACAACAGAACTGAACAGGGACCCCGTCTCGGCCGAGATGGGAAAAAGTGGAGGAGAGGCTGTGCCTCACAAACCCCTCAGCTGGCACTCAGTCCCGGAGCTCCTGCAGGGCTCTGAGGAAAACACCTCGCTGGAATGGCAGGGATGAGCAGAAAGTCCCAGGCCGGTGGATGGGATGGATCAGCAGCTCCGCGGTGGCAGCTTGTGCTGCTCTCAGCTAAATGGGGAAAAATTCCATTAGCTGAGAAAGAATACAAAATGGGCACCTAGCCCCCAACATATTGCAACTGTATTTACTCTGGCAGGTGCTCTCTTCAGGTGCATAGTCTTCAGGTGCTATCTGTAAAGCATTTCCTTCATTACTACATTTGGTATAGTTCTATATTTTAATTCTATTAGCTTTTATTTTACTGTACTTGTCTTAAGGATCCCTCTAAGATATGAGTGAAAATACTGGTGTATTTCTCTTGATGGTTATTTGTATCATCACTGAATCTAAACAGTAAAATATTATCTATACTTTTCTGAGAGTGAATAAAGAACAGATTCTGACAATGTTTAACTGTTTCATAAGAATGTTATACCTCGCATATTTGGAATAATGATGCATGCAGAACTTCTTCCAGTCTTTAAGAAGTGAAGGACAACATCTATAGTCTTTTCACTCTCTGTGAAATATCTGTAGATGTTTCTCTGTCTTATCAAACTGCATCCAAGCAAGTAATTCACACTTTTCCAGAAATAATCCAATATGCCTTCTGTACAGCTGTACATATTTACTCTTGTCTTTAGGCCCTGTGTAACACTGCTTAAGCTAGAAAGGTTGACACATGCAGGAACAAAGATAGTGAGGGAACAGAAGGGAATTGTGCAGTCAATATATAAGTGCTTGAAAAAGAGAATAGGTAAAAAAGTTATGAAATTTGAAGTGAAGAAAAATCAACCTTGTGACAGTCTAAACTAAAACTCTCTGGAGAACTGCATCAGGATCTTGTAATGCTGAATAAAAATTGCAACTAAAATTTCATATCCACATAAAAAAATAAAACATGGGAGCATAAACAACACCATACATAGACTATTGTGGTTCAGAAGTAGTGGCCAGTACTTAAGAAAGAGATTGTAATCTCTAATTGTAGTTTTCATCTCAGTCTTCACAAAATGCTCAAATAATTGCAGAGAAAATAACAGAAGGAATGGTATCCCACTAAGTAGGATATTAGAAGTATTGCTATAGGTATTGCTACCACAACTTGTGTACTGCTTGTACTACTTGATTACCTATTTTTCCTTTTGACCTGGGTTGTAGAGTAGATAACAAAGAGCGTCAGATCATCAGATATGCTTTCCAAATGCAGTATTTCTCTTAAAAAACCTGAAAACAGATGGCTTTCATAAAATCATGAGTATAGAAAAAGTGTGTAAAATAGTGATTTTTCATTTTCTGCTTAAAGCTACTGCAGTCATACAAAAAGGATGACCGAGTTATATTCTTCCTTTATTAAACACTGGTTAACACAACAATGTGTTACTTAGACCTTTGATGTGAGACTCGAGATACTTTTAATTGGATGCAATCTTTAAAGAGAAACCTGCTCCAGCATGGGCTCCATGAACCATGTTCTTTCAGGGAATACCTGGCAGCACAGGTACAGCTGACGCCAAAGAAGGTTCCAGCATCAGCTCCTTGTTATCTAAAAGCCCTCATGCAGCACTAGCTCGCTCTTTCTTCTCTCTGCAGGACCAACTACTGTCCCTTCAACAATCACCTCACCATTCCACTCACAGCACAACCAGAATACTCCAACTCTCTCAAGCATCTGACCCTCCCTTTTATAACTCACATCCTTATTGGACATAGCTGTGAGGGTAAGGCTATTCCCACTCTTTGGCAATTGGCACAGCTGCTATTTATCAGGGGCAAAATTGCCTTCAGCACTATCTCTATCCTCCTCCCACCAATACCTACCCACACAGTGGGGTTCTCTAGGCACTGCAGTGTGGATACCCAGTCCATCATGGGGCCTCTCCAGGACCTGCAGGACACCACTTCCTCCACCACAGACTTTGCAGGAGCCACAAGGATATCTGCTGAGGCACCCAGAGCATTCTCCTCCCCTCCTACTGCTTTCCCCTCAGGTCTCAAAGGGCTATTTATCACACTTTTTCTCTCACCCCTCACTGTCTCCCACCACTAATACTACTCCTACAGTCCCCCTCTGCTACCAAAACCTTGACACACCTGCACTCAATACAATTATTTACTTTTCAAGTACCTCAGGCCAGAACTGGTTAAAAACATACTTTACACCGTTGCATTGGATTATGTGACTGAAAAGTTCATATCTCACAAGTTTCAAATAATGTAAGTCAATACAGAAATCTCCTAGCTTGCTTTTTGCAAGCCATAAGTAGTTCATGCCTCCTAAAAATTACTACCTATTGATGTACTGTTCTCTCCTCCCTTTTGCTGTACCTGCCTTCTTTGGCTGTGGTTTGGTTTTTTGTAATTTTGTCAGCACAAAACTTTTAGCTTTTTGGCAACATGAAACATTCTTCTCAAATATTCATCCCTCATCTCATGTTTTATTGAGCAATTATGTCATGGAGTAATAATGGTGCTGAATTAAGTAGCTAAAATATATTCAGTTATAATTTTTCAGCCTTTCTCTTCAGTATTGATGATATTATATTCTTTACCCTGACAGTGTTAAATACATTGAATCTTTACAACTTCTTAAATTTTAGAAGTGCCAGAGTGCTGGCTTATGCTGAATTCATGATGCTTTTTCTACAGACTTATCTTAAGCCACAATCTTCATTTGTGAAAATGGCATTCAATTTTCTCTGAACTTAAAAAAATAATTATAAAAAGGTATATTCAAACATAAGACTTCATTGGCCCTTCTTCTTTTTAATGTTTCCTTCTTTCTTTCAGAGCAGATATGTCTGAAGACTATCTAAATACTCAAGGACTAGTCACAAGTCAGAAGAAAATCTAAGCCCTTTCACTAATTATAAATGTCAGTGATATGAAGATCACAGTGGAATATAAATTATCTGGTTATTTCAAAGTTATAAGCCAATTAATGCATTGAGATTATTAATGAATAATATATTAGTAAAAAAGAGAAAACATTGCTGTCATTGAAGAGCTTGCTTGCTGCAGAGATATTTTTTAAAGATCACTCAGTGTACATCATAATCTTTTAGATCAAATACCACAATCAGTTACATGAAGCTCTCCAGTAACAACCATAGCTAATAAATTACAATAGTGAACACCCTGATCAAGATCTGTTTGATGAAATGTCAACTTCTTGATGTTGTGCAACACTGAATTAAAGAAAAACCCTAGCTGAAAATATAAATCTGGATTCCAATACTGATGTAAATCAGAAGGGTTTTTTAACTGTGCCCTTTGTGTTTTCCTTCCTAGAGCCTTAGGTGACAGTTGGATGATCAGGAGCAGCCCAGTGCAGAGTTTTTCTTGCATCTTGCCAATAGTAATTGGGCCTTTTATTTACCCTATCCCAGGAAAAAGCAACATGAAAAACACAAGCTGTGATTTCTTGCTTTACCATAATGTGTAGCACGTCCCCCCTTTTATTTTTTTCAAGTTTCCTTTATTGACAGTTTTAATTTCAGTACTTTTCCTGATCAAATTAAAGTAATATTTTATGTTCACTATATGCTAGAACAGAGGCAATTTGGAGATGCAAAAGAAACATCAGGTAAATAAAGGGATGATAAACTTAGAAACTTCTATTACCCCTACGTGGCAAGAAACTAACATGCACAGAAGCTGTCTAGTAAGGACACAGATTTTCTATCTGAAAAGAGCATATCATAAGACAACAGCTTTTATTCATCTCACAGATGCCAACATTTGTTTCATAGGAAGGACTAACCTTTTCCTGTGTGATTAGGCTTGATTTCTCCAACTTTTCCTTGGAGAGATAACAAAAAATAGTTGTCTCTTTTTTCACTGGTCTGTTGCCTTCTGATTCAAAGGCAGGATG